>VYZQ01001433.1:72977-83216 GCA_013400655.1 Mystacornis crossleyi
TTAAACAAAAGCCAGTGATTCAGTCACACTGGAAAAGCTCATGAGCTGAGCTCTGCCGCACAATCTGAACACATGCAGATATTGCATCTATATGCAGAGTTGCTCTTTAATTTCCATCTTCGGGGCTACAATGTGATTTGTCCAGAGCTGAGCAGAGCCCTACAAAAATCAGAAGGCAATTTGTGATTGAGTTGTAACAAGCTGCCTGTGTTTTCTCTGGTTGAAAGGGGTAGGTTTGGCACCCCAGGCGAGGAGCCAGCATAGGACACCCTCCCTGCATGCCAGGCTGACCATGTGGTCACCCTTTTTCCTCAAAATAAGAGAACACAGCTACTGGTAGAGATTCACCCTGTGTGCAGTGACAGACCAAAGTACCAAAGGTGTCAACTGCATCCTCCCTCAGAGAGTGAGTTCTCAAAGAAATCCCAATATAGATGTTGGTGCTATCACAGGATCTTTGCAAGCAATAAAAATGCAGAGATCCCATTGACTACTTCCACCCATGGGAGGGCCTGGACCATTAAGGTGATTCACTAACAGCAAAACCAACTCTGAAGAAGAAATGGAGTGTAACTCTTACCTCCTCATAGACATCATCATTCCTGCTGAAGTCTCCAGCCCTCCTTGGAAGCACATGGACATGAACGTGCTGGAAATGGGAAACAAAATAATGGTGATTATCAAGTTTATGACTTTCTTTTCTGAACTGTCAGCATTATTCTCAACACACACAAGTAATCGTGCACAGGCTCCTGCAGCATTATTTTCAGAGGAAAATACATTAACCTGTTCCATAACTGTATCTCAACTCTTTGGAGAATATAAAAGATGAAAAACATGAGAGAGCAGCCCTGGTGTATTATATGAGCTTCAGAGTGAAATGCCTGGAAGTTTAGGGGCTCTGTGGAATTATTCATAGTTGTCAGTCAGAGACATATTTAGCCACATCTTTGAAATAACGATGTCCCTTGGATCTGAGTGTTGTGTCTTCAGAACAGACGGGAATAAGAAGGTGCCAGAGATGGGATGCAGCAGAGAGCTCGTGTGGGCAGCCTGGGCTCAGGGCTCACTGTCTGGGGACAGAGGAACTGCTGCCACACCACAGACAGCACGTGGGTAGAAAGGCTGACAGAAGAGGGCAGTGCCTCTCACAAGGTTAAAAGACTTTATTTCCTTTACTCCCCAGAGGCTGTGGCCTGAATACAACACACTGAAGCCCCCAGGGGTACAAGACTCATGCTGAGGGACACCTGCAGGGACAGAGTGCCAGGTGGCTCAAAACCTGTGAAGCACAAGGATTTTGAGCCCAGTTTGGTAGAGCCTGAAGAGCAAGTGCCCCTCTCCTGGCAAAGGGTCATTTCCCATGGGATAGCAGAGCTGAGGACTGAGCTGCACAAGCAGCTTTGGGTTACCCAGTTCGGGAAGGAGGTGAATAGTGATGTATTTCTGTCAAAAGTGCTGATGTGATCTGGGGAAAACAAACAAAACTGGGCAAGAACACAAATATATGACTTGGCACCTTCATGCTGTGTTATTAGTATTACCATTTCTTTTTCTGACACTCTCTTCATACCATAAAGGAAGTGTAATTCAAGATCCTCAAGACCCAAACTCTACTGGGAAAAGTACTTTTCTGCAGTAAGTTCAGCTATTAACAACATTGCAAAGCATTCTTTTCTCTTTCTCCCTTTGTCTTTCACTTTTGAGTAAAGAAAAACAGCAACTGAGAATAATTCTTCAGGAAAAAAACCCCCAACACCTCCATGAGGAGAGGGAGCACATCACCTGAGTGACAGATCACATTTATTCATCTTCAGATCTTTTTAGATGGTGCCTAAATCCTTAAAAAAAATAAAAAACAACTTCATCAGAAACAGCACTAAATGGTTTGCATAGAATTTAGATAGCTTGCACCTGATTCAATTTGATGAGGTAGAAATCAGCTGAAACTCCTGCACCTCACTGAAACATTCTCAAAACACGGCTTAAGCCTATAATGAAACATGAAATCAAAAAAGGTTTTCTTAGGGTATTTGTAAGAAAATTCAAACACAGCTATATTGTGTTAGCTTCTATCCATAAAAACATTTGCTCAGTGAATAAAATGAAAACACAAGGATGTTTCAGTTAATGAAATATTCTGAATACCACACTATTATTTTTTCTCAGCTTTACCCTAGAGAAACCGAATATGTGATTTCTTATTCTTATCATTATCCACAGCTTTCAGTTATTCAGACGAGAGATGAGGGTGAATCTTGAGGGTCAAAAACTGTGTTTTTGAGTAATATATCAGTGATAGTGTTCTGATAGTGTATTATACTAATATATCATAAGAGCGAAAGTGCTCCTGTGATGTATTAGTGCAATGTATCATCTGAACATCATTGCTTGCATGATGTATTGCTCAAAATCACAAAGCAACTTTAAAGATGGTCTTCAGTAGCCCTAGGCCTGAAATTTCACTTTTGGACAGACTTTTCAAGAAAAATAAAAGTGTACATTAAAGTTTGCAGGGGTACTGTAAAATTTCACTACTGTCTCACACCTGTGGTTCTCATTAGATTTTAAATTTATTCATCAGAATAGAGTCAGTTCATCTGCCAGTCAGTTTCTTTCTCTTCTGCTACAGGGAATGATAGTTTTGCTACAAGTATCAGTTTGCAGGAATCTCTTGACGATATATATAAAATCTAATATCAGCTATCAATAACCATATTCCCAGAAGTTTAGCCACTTTTAAGAGTAATTTTTATCTCTGGTGCAGAAAGTTCCAGGACGCACCCAGAAGATCTGTATACCTGTGACAGACGATTTGATATATCAGAAAACACGCAGGGATGTAGTCCAAAGCTCAGTGCAGAGATGCTGCACTGCAGATGCACAGACCAGCACAGCAGGTAATGAATAAACCTAATGTGATCTTCTACCCAAAATGGGCTCTTATGATCAGCGTGGAAAAAAAAAGAAGAAAAAGTGTTTATGACAGCGTGTGGGCCACTTGGCATTAGTGGGGACGTTCTCAGGGGTTAGTCACCTTTACTACATGCATTATGTTCTCACACACTGCCAGGCTGCATAGCAGAATCCATCAACCGTATCACAAAACAAATGAATATTCCCAAGGTTTGAGGTAACAGCAATCAATTTAAAAGAGAGTAATTTTTTCCATCCATCCTTTTTTTCCCCTTTTTTAATTCTATGTTGGGAAAATAAATATCTGGATTCTCCCCACTGTTTGTATAACAGAAACAAATAGGATCAGCAACAGTGTCTCACGTATTTTCCAGCTCTTCAGTTTTACCAAGAAATACAAGCAGCACAGAGCTGTGGCTACCATGTAGTCAGAAACACTGAACAGGGAGATTTCACATCTTCTCTAATCTGCCTTTCAGTTTCTGGCCTTCTCAGCTCAGAGTGGCTGATGCTTTGATTCATTAGGAGATCTCTAATTGATCATTTTTTCTCCTTAGTACTGTTTGTTACTGCTAAAGCCTCAATCCACCAAGGCACTTACGCACCAGCTCAATTTCCAACCTGTGAATTGGTTCAGTGGGAATATTCATATCCCGGATGTTTTGTTTATGTCTCAGTGTTTTGCATCCACTGCTGGCTACAGGGAGGTCTCCCTAAATGGCAGTAGCAAAAATAACTTCAAGGTGCCCACAAACTAAAACTGCTTCCTTCCATCTGTTTTGCAAGCAAAACAAAAACCTACACATCCAAAAAACCCATTTGCAATTGACTGAAATATGTCAGATGCAAACAAAGCATTGGGATGCCTTTTTTTTTTCTTTACCCAAACAAACACATTTAGGCAAATCTTCCATCAAAACACTGCTTGAACAGAAAACATCTAAACATTGACCAAAATTTTCAAAATAAAGCATTTCAATTTTTTCCCCAGTTATTGTGGGGATCCACATGACTGGTGGGTGGCAGACAGCCCCATCACATTCCAGCAGGCTGTATTCAATCACTGTTGCTGGTATTTCATCTTTTTTCTAAAAAATTGCTTTCCCCTCATTTTGCATTATTTTGATTAATAAGCAAGGAAAGCAACACACAACAGCCAAGACATTTACATTAATGGACCAATCAATATCACCCACATCAGGGTAGAAAAATGCAGACACACGCTTGCATTGCTTAGCTCCACTCCCTGCTCATCAGGCACTGATGGAGGAAGCAGGACACTGATGCACTGGGTATGAAAACAGTGACAACGTGAGGATGCAGCAGAAATCCCCAGGTGGGGGGCACCGTGTGAGTTAGAGGTGCCTGAGCCCCACTAGTTGCTTCTGATACTGGGGTCAAGGTTTCCAGCCAGGGATATCTAGAGCAGCAGTAGCTAGAAGGAGGCTGTCGGAGCTGGATTTTATAAGAACTTCAAAATTAAAATTATTAGACTGACAGTTTTCTCAGTTTGGGACTGAAGCTCCCTCTGCTTCACACTGTAAATAAAATCTCAGTTTGAGAAACTCCTAATGGTGAGAATTATCAGGTGATGCAAAATCACTTGTAAGAGAAGTTTCTTCAAGACCTTTATACCTAGAATGACAAGAGCATTAGAAAATGTACTGCAAGGAACAAATCCGTAGTGCCAAGGGGAACTAAAGAGCCAGAGTCAGGGTGTGATGTCTCAGGCCTCCCACTGCACCAAGATGATGTTCTGATGAGCTCCATGGCATTCTGGTGAGGACTGTGGAAACACAGGGCTGCTCACGGACACTCTGGAGCACACTCATTCCACCACTGCCAAAATCTGACCGCATTACAGGCATTTGTGGGATTATACAACTAAAGTCACTCTCCAGTGAACTAGGGCTGCAAAATGCCCAGAAAGTCTCAGCCAAAAGACATGGAGCATGTGTTGATGGAGAAACAAGCATTCAGGTCAGGTGAGTTTTACTTCAGCACTCAAGGCCATGCAGAAAGCAGTGTTCCTGGTTATGACTGGTTTTATATACTGAATTATGGTCAAATAACCAATGTGTCACCACTGCACTGGATTTAAAGTGAAAATACTAGATAAAAATAGACACTGAAAGAGATTTCCCAGGTAGACAAGAATAGTGAAGAGCAAATGACCCTGCTACACACTATGGGGGAGGACATGGATGTTGCCTGCAATAATTCATGAACATTACGTAGCGTTCATTCAGCTGCTGTGCTGGTTAGCGGAGCAACAAAGCTCAGTTGAAAGGGATCTCCCTTTAGTTTGTACATGAGCTCCTCAGCACCCAGGGTCTATTAGCAATAAATGTTCTTACAGGATGAATATATAAAAGTTGGCAAAGGGTCACGCAACCCTGAGGACTGGGGGGCTGCCAAAACGTTGGCAGAGGAAGGGCTGTTCCCCCGACATCTGCAAAAGCAGAACATGGCTGAGCTGTGCCTTCATGCAGCAAAACCAGATGCCATTCAGCAGCTTAATCCTTTCCCTTGTTACTTTTCATTCTTTCTACAGTCAAAGCTTGGCAGTTGTGGGTTTCCACGGTCTCATGGTGCAGCAAGGACAGGAAAAGCCGTGATCTGCTGTGGTTGTGGCCAGGCAGGAGGAAGGGCAGGAAGGGAATTAGCAGCTCCAGGCAGCAAGACCAGCTGGCTGGGAGACCCCCCACCAGCCAGTTTGCTGGGGAAAAGGATGATGGTTTTCAGATCAGAACTCGCTGCAAAGTGCCCTGTCCATTTCAGAGACAGGGCCTTCCCATGGGAGGCTGTGATAATGCTTCTTCTAAACTACCAGATTAACTGTAGAAATTCCAAACTAATAACCATTCTGCAAGTAAGACTGTTAGTGGGCGATAAAGAAAATCAACCTTAATACAGAGATAGCCACATGAAAAATAGGGCAATTTTGTCCGCTCTGTAAACTAGGCTTCCATGGAGCCCTTGTTTGCTATTCTTGATTAACTGCTCAATTATCCCTGTTACAAAGTTATTCCATGGAAAGCCCTGCCTATATATCCACAGCTCATTAGCAGAAAGCGCTCCCCCTGCTGTCACAAAAAATCCAGTGTGTCACCAGCCATAGGCACACTTGATACAACTGCTCTTTCTAGGCACTGAAAGCTCACTTCCAGGGCCCTTGACCTGCAAGTCCTGGCAAAGACATCTTTGTGGGAAAACAGTTCCTATTCAGTGAGTATTTATGAATTCTTGATGTTTTTCTGAGTCCTGAATTGGTTTGAGATGGAGAAACAAATTTTAAAAAAATTTTAAGGTCCTATCCAACATTAGGAAAAGAGTTTTGGACAGTTAAAACACTCAGTTTTTACAGCCTTCAAAATTATTTCCAGCATTAGTACTGTTTTTCCCTCATTTCAGGACTTACAAATTAGTCAAAGACAGATTGCTTTAAAGGGCCTAATTTTTATAAAATAATAAAACATGACAGGAAACTACTTGAAACCATTCATTTCCTACAAAAATGCCCCATTTCTAGGGATCAGCATTTTCTTTTCCACCTTTACTAAAGCCTTGTGCATGAGGCTGCACAGATGCAGGCCCTTGGCATCGCCTCTCCAGCTAGCAGCTCTGCCATGCTGGGGGTGAGGATTGCTTCAAATCCAGGGAGGCTGCATGGACTGACACACTCTTGAAACACCTTTGGCCCTGGTTTATTAAAACACAAAGCTGAGGTTTGCTTTTCTGCCATCGTGAGGAACGTAAGGACGTGATACAGATGGAAAGGAGTGGCACAGACTGCCAGGCTTGGGAGCAGGATGTGCAGGGGAACAGATTGATGCTTGCAAGGGAAGGACAGGGAAATCCACATCTCAGAAAGTCCAGGGCAGCAGCAGAGGGAACAGCAGAGACAGATGTGAGGATGGACTAGAAGAGCCATCGGAAAACAGGGAGGGTTCAAACCACTGATAGAATGAAGGTAGTGGTCAAAATTCTGTGAATCAAAAATGTTGTGCAGAAAGAAACTGCAAAGAGAGAAAACAAGAAACTGGAACAAGTCTTGGGAGAGAAGGTCACACAGGTGTCCATGTCCTATCAAGCTGGAGTGTGAGGGCCCTTTGACACTTATGTAAATCTGCTGTGCTGTACACTGTGCTGTACACGCACCCTTAGGAAGAAAAATAAAGCTTTGCAATGACCCCTACCAACATTTATGCCATGGATTTGCCTCTGGAAGAGTAAGTATCAAGATACTTGCTCAGCGCAGAAAACATGTATTTTGGAAAGCAACAAAACGAAAAGGATTTGCAAATATATCAGAAGCCAAACCAAGTGGGGCACTTGGAGCAGAGTACATCTTTAAACGTGTAGATTCAGAAATGTGCACATTCAGCATTCTCAATAAATAATGCATATGTCAACTGCTATGAAGTTTAAAGAAATGAGCTGTGTGTGAGCTAGAAAAAGAATACAGACCTAATGAAAACAAGCACAGAAAGATTTTTAAACCCACTTGATATCTCTAGTTATAACTTCCACGGCTGAAGGAAACTTTAGCATTTGCAAGAAAAGTGCCAACCCCTCCCCTTCAGCCCCAAACCCAAGAAAACTGGCAAAATAATGAGGTTAATAAGCCTCTTTGTTGGAAGTGGGGATCTGAATGTACATCTCTTGAACATCTCTTGAACATCTCTTCTGAAAGGCAGAAAATGAATACACTAAATGGAAATAAAGGTTGGATGACTCTTTGAACTTGTATTGCGTGACCTCTAAGCTGGTCTGCAAGTCTAGGAATGAGGGTCCATGCACGGTCATAGGAAGGTCAGGCCAAGGACCATCATCTGTCATTATTCATTGTCCATCCCCTCTCCAGCACTCATAGGGAAGGATGGGCAGACCTGCAGGAGCAGCAGCAACCCAAAACCCTGGCAGTACCCAGCCTTTTTTACAGATGGGAATGACCAGTGAAGGTGCCTGTCCTGGGTTACACGGTATTCCATTACCATTTTTAGCAATGTTCCCTGCCTCCTCCCTCAAGGCCATCTCCTGTTAATGGCCCCATCAGTGCCTTGCCCTATGACTCACCATCCCATTGTGAGATGCTCCACCCAGGGGGAAGGAGTCAAGCATTCCCACCTGGATAAAGTCTGTGGTTTTGCAGCAGCAGAGNCTCTGAAGTTACTTTGGAAGGTATGCTCAGGGGTAGCTGGAGAGCACCTGCCTTGAGGAGGCACCTTTGCCTTCCATCAGGGTCACTTTGCCCAGATATTTTTGTGCAAATTTGGTGTTGCTGAGATGCAAATGAAAGCACAACTGCATTTCCCCTCACCTCTGATCTTTAGTTAAGTCTTGATAAATGCATATTGTTTGAACACTTGTGATATGTATAATTAGGGTTCTTTAATTTATGTTTCAATAAAATGTTCTATAATAAACATTTACTGCTCTGTGAATAAACATTTAAATGAAGCTCCTAATGGGGGTTACATGTTTTGAAGCAGTTCATGGCTTTGTTGAAGTCTCTCCCTATATTTAATGAGAGTCATTTCCATAATCTGTGCATTATTGCTTAAGCCTCCCTTTAGGAATATTTTACAAAGTAAAATTGTGTGAAATATTATCAGCCAAAAGAGAAAATGCTAAGAGGATTATCAAATTGTCTTGTTAAAGGGACAGCACAAACTTTCATTTCCCCCCTGAGATGCCAACACTGTAATTATATAAAATATGCTTACTAATCATCACACTGGTTTGTTTTTACTGAGTTTTTCCCTCTGAGACCCAGGCTAAATTAAAAGGATAGGAGACCCATGAAAGGTCTGATATGAAGGGCAATATAAAGCTGATTTACTTTCTGATATTAATAAGAGGAAGGACCAAATCCCCCAGGCAAATCCTGTAGACGTCAAGAAACATGCAGCTCCGTAAGAGTGGGCCGAGTACTGTTCTGTACAAAGCTGTGCACAGCTTCTCTCACGATGGGGCCCTGAAGCCCCACAATTAACAACTAGGGTTTCATCCCCATTTTGCTGAAATTTCAACCCATTTTCTCACTGACTCCACTAATGACAGGACTCAGTCTCCCACGTGAGATACAGAAGCACACTAAAGTCGAGGGAAACATTATTGTTGGAATACAGTGTTTTCAATTCTCTGGAGCCTCTGCAAGAATACAAACACCTGTAAGATATTTCTTCCATATGTCTGAGTATATTTGAGGAGAGCATAAAACTGAAATATATCTTCTCTGTTCTAGCAGAGAATAGGAGCATTATAGCAGCCATGGCCCACTCTCCCTTTACTGCAGGGGGTAGGGGAGAAGAAGAGAAGATAAATTGGGAATGTATGTGACAGGGGGAAAACAAGCCTTACATTCCAATTATTCTGAGAGGGAAATCATTATCTCTAATTTTTGTGGCTATTTGGTGACCCTTTTAGACAACTGCTGCAATCTCTTCTAGGATGATGACAAGGTTCCCGCACAATGAAAATACTGTCTCTGTCTCCTCTTTCATTATTTAAAGATATGTACAGGGTTTGTATGGCCAGGTTTTGGTAGCGGGGGTGGGGGGGGGGCTACAGGTGTGGCTTCTGTGAGAAGCTGCCAGAAGCTTCCTCCATATCCTGTGGAGCCAATTCCTGCAGCTCCAGCATGGACCCACCACTGGCCAAGGCCAAGCCCATCAGCAAGATGGGTGGGGCTTCTGGGAAAATAGACTTAAGGAGGGGGGAAAAAACTCTGTACAAAAGCAACTACATCCAGAGAGAGAAGTGAGGTGTGAGAAACACGCTGCAGACACCCAGGTCAGAGCAGGAGGGGCAGGAGCTGGTGCAGGCAGAGCAGCAGCAGGAGCTGCTGCAGCCTCTGCTGCAGCCCATGGAGGAACACAGTGGGGCAGGGGATGCCCAAAGAAGGCTGAGACCTCATGGGAAGCTGTCATAGGGGCTAGGAAAAAAACTGTGTGTCCTTGGTTTTGATGATAATTCTTAAATACGTGATTCACAGAGGTGAGGGGTGAAATGTGTTGGTTTTGCATGGCCTGATTTTTGGTAGTGGGGGGGCCACAGGTGGCTTCTGTGAGAAGCTGCTAGAAGCTTCCACATGTCTGGCAGAGCCAATCCCTGATGGCTCTGAAGATGGACATGCTGCTGGGCCAATTAGAGATGGTGGTAACACCTCTGTGATAACATATTTAAGAAGACAATCCAAAGAAAGGGGGCACAGTTCTTTCCTAGCTAGAGAGGAGGAGGAGGTGAGAACACGTGAGGGGAACAACTTGGTGACACCAAGGTCAGTGGAGAAGGAGGGGGAGGAGGTGCTCCAGGTGC
>VYZQ01001435.1:0-57989 GCA_013400655.1 Mystacornis crossleyi
AAATAACAACATGTCTTCGATGTGGGAATGCTGACATGATTCCAATAGATTTTTCTGGTATTTTGGCCACAGATGAGTAGGAGCAAAATGTCATTTCTTCAGAGGCAGTGGCAAATAACACCTTAGAAACACAGATGTTGTCAAAGAAAAAGACCCATATTGTGATAGCCGAGGTGACAAGAAATGTAAATGGGGAGTACAGTGTGAGCTGCTCAGTCATGCATCACTTTTACAACATTCAATTAACATCTGTCAATAGCTATAATTTTCCTTTTTTGGCAGCTGGATGGGTGACGCAGACAGAAATCAATATTTCAGGGCAGCAGAGAAGGAGGAAAATTGGCAATGAAAATGGTAATTTAAAACCCAATTAAGTATGGTGGCTGGGGGAGAGAATTAGAATTATTTTGCTATAATAGTGTGAAGAGAGAGGGAGAAACAAGTATTTCAATTGTAACTTCTAAAGGGCTAAATTTTGCTGTAAACAGGAGGCAAAGGTGCTTAAGCCCACAGAGTTATACTGGTACAGAACCAGTGTAAAGGAGGGACGTGACCACTAAAGCTTCTTTTAGCTGAATGTCATTTCTGTGGCTTTGTATCAGTAGTCAAAACTACCTCCATACAAACACTCTCTGCACTAAGGACAGCACGTTTATTTTTAAAATGTTATCTGCAACCTAGATTAGCAAAGGCCCAGCAATTAAATTGGTATTAGGAGCATTTTCAGTAGATTAATACACAGATTAGCAGCATGGTTTAAGTGGTTTGCTTTGCAAGCGTTGCCTGACACTCTGCCTAATTAGTTATTCCATCTGAATGCTAATAGCTGCAAATTGGATCAACGGCCCAGGGACAGCCAAAAAGGCCATTGCTGGACTTTAAATATTACGAAGTGCTACCTGCAGTGTTCCCAAGGCTGCTCAGCCCAAAGCTTTGGAAACACAGGGAGGGCACAGCAGAATGGCCACATGTCTGGGGCCAGTTTTTATTTATTGCACATAAGTATATTTTTGGTTAAATGAGCAGAATTGCAATGGGACCTGCAGTTAAAAAATTTAGTCTCAAACTGAGTTATCCCTAATAAACTGCCAGTCTCCCATGAGCTGGCTCATGGGGAGAAATATGGGCTCTTTACCCATCCTTTCCTGTCCATAAAACCTGGAAGCACACATCTGTTCCTGTTATTTTATGCACTGGTTTATGTTCCTTATGCCCGTGTGGCAAACAGAACATTTTAGGGCCGTTGTTATCCTTTTCAAATGGCAACCATCTCTCAGCCTTTGCTGCACATTTTATAACATCTGGAAATGCCTGAAATCAGTAACCTGCCCCCAGCACAGCTCGCTGCTTTCACTTCACTGCCTCTGACCTGAGAAATGTGCTGCTTCCTGCTATGGAAAACATTATATGCCACATTTGAACCCAAGGCCTTTGGGGTTTTTTTCCTAGAGTTTCCACCATACCTGCAGGCTGGGATTTTGGGGAGCCATTGTGCATCTCTGAGTGTGTGGATTTTCCCCATATAAGTAAGTTATCTGCTTGCAGCCAGAGGAGATGTTTTTTAGGTTGTTTCAGGTACAACTACAGAGACAGGCCTACACTTTGGCTGTTTGCCACCAGGCTTTTCTCTCTCCCTTTGGCAAATGTATATGTATATATGTGGGAAATGATTTCATGAGTGGTAGAAATAACACACCAGCTGCAGGTGCAAACTGCTCCAAGTGTCTGCTTTCTTTACTCCACGTGAAATCTCCTTTGTCTTTTCTCATAAAGCTTTTGTTTTTTTCAACCCTCCCAAATCATATGGCTTTCTCGAAGAATCCTGAGTGACTCCACTTGGCAGTCATTGGAGAGCCATCTTCATTCACTGCAGCTCAGATTGTGTACTGAGAGGCAGCCACACTTGGAGCCAGCAAGAACACACATTATCCCACTCCAAACTCGTTTCAAATGACACACACACCCCCAGGGCAAATGCCTCCAAGAATGGGGGCACCCCACCGTGTCATTTCCCAGAGTGGCTTTTTCTCCACAAAGAAAGTTTTAAGAGGGAAAAAACCTCAACCCTATCATTTTGCCTTTCTTCAGCTGAATTTTCATCAAATTCTGCCTCTGTAATAACCTCCTTATGTAGCACATTCTAGGAGAGTGCTTTGCAAACTGTGTGAGTCTATTGAGAGTCAAAGTCATTTTTCCTCCTGCCAGTCTACCCAGGATGACTGTATCATTTCACAGCTATAGCAGTGAAAAAGAAAATAAGTGAGAAGAAAGGTGCTACTTACTGTAATCATCTATCTTGATTTCTGTGTATTCTACCTTCGGCATTTGCCTGTCATTTACAGCCAGCTGCACATTTTCATTTACCTCCAGCTCAAAAATTTCTGAAAGACGAAGGGCAAGATCACAAAAACATTTGGCACAGTTCTTGAAAATGCATTTTAACATTTTGTAGTCACCTTGATATATATAACACAAGTTTCCTTAAAAACAGATTTCCCTCTAGACCTCACAGATGTCTAATTCAGTTAAGTCTTTGAAACCCCTTCCAAGGTCTGCAGTGGCAAAAATCTATATTCCTGAAATCAGTGGCATTCAGCTGATTTGTGGGAGGTGGGAATGTGACCTGCTGTGTTGGGACACTACCATAGGTTCCAGTCAGACATCCACCTGCCATGCAAAGCTAGCTCTCAAATGAAGAGGTCCTTAAATCTGTGTCTAAGTTATACGTAATAAATAGGAAGCAGAGGAGACTGTGGAGGGGTTCAGGCCAAGGTTGTGCTGCTGTGCAAGATAAAATCCATGGGAAGGAAAGCCATGGGGGAAGGAGAGTGAACAAAGCTCATACAAACCTGCAATGTCAGGTTTCGGAGCAGTCTTGACTTAGAGTGTTTCAAAAATTTTTCATTTTGCTTGTGTGTCATACCCAAGGACTCTCTGGGTCAGAAATAGAGGATTCCTTCCTCCTTCCTAGGATTTAACCTTTATGCTCTCATTCTGGCCATGTGCTCTACCTGCTGAACCTCTCCTAGAAAAAGCAGCCACCTCCAGCACCAGAAAGAATAAGTCCCTCACAGTTGGTAGGGAAAGGGCCCATCTTTAGGAGACACTTCAGGTCTTACATGGTGGGAAGTGTCTCCATGTGATGGCAAAGATCCTGAGCCCCACGGAGGAGGGATTTAAGGGCTGGGGCGAGTGAATCCTGGTCTGGGGCGAGTGAATCCTGGTCTGGGGAATCTGTTGCAGTGCTCATTCCCCTGGCATCAGTCTGGGTGTGAACCAGGGGGATCCAGGAAATTATCTCTGCCACGTGAACCCAAGGAGGGTGTGAGATTTCACACCACATTATGTTTCACTGACTCTAACTTCCCTTTTGAGACAGAGAAATAGATATGTAACCCAGCTCCCCAAATAACATTTCTGGTACCTGATTATCCTGCTCTCACTGCCCATCTCTGCTGGACAGGCAGACAAAAACTTGCCCTTCCCAGTAAATACATTTCAGAGATCTTTCAGTGGTAGTATATTGCTTCAGTGATTTTTCACCCTGCTTCTGCAAAACCTGGCTCTTTATCAAAACCACAACCCCCCCAAAAGTGCCAAAGCAACAGCCTATTACGTTTAGTTAAATATTAAGATTCTCATTTAATTATGGCACACACAAGTGGCTTTATCAGCAGAAAGGGGCTTGCCACGTAGGGGAATTTAGTCAAGCCATTTTATTTGTTCATGTAATTGCATTCACAGAAAGCCAGGAAGACTGTGAAGGAAATAAAAAAGATTGGCATATCTCCTAAAGGACTTTCCTTTTTGCTTTAGGACCGCAGGGAGCTTGAGTCTGCGGAGTACAAATGGTCATTGCTTAATTAAATGTAAGCACGCTCTAATATTCAGTTCAATTCACTATTATCAGATTATTGCAGAATACAGAGGCAAACTCCCTTTTATAGAGTAATGGGCTCATATTAAATAAGTAAATTCAGTAACATGCAACTGTCAGTTGCCCTTTATTCAAAAGCAAAAGAATGAGGGGAGAAAAAAGAAAAGAACCAGGGGAAATGGTAATCGTATGCAGAAGATCATGAATTTCAGTAGAGAATGTGTTCTGCGCGAGTAAATTGAGTTCTCTGTGTAATAGATGCTGCCCATATGCATCTGTCCAAGTAAAACTGGTGTGTTTTGTTTTACTTTTTAAAGCCCTTCATTCACTGTTTCTGTTTTATATTGTCTGTCATTTTATTCACCTAAAAGTATTTTATAAAACTGTACAGGAGGGTATAACACCACTCACGAGAGCACTAGCCCATGCTGATATAGCCAGTCAGACATCTCCACATCCGCGGTAAAATTAAAGTGTTTTATCTAAAGTGCAGGAGAAAGAAAGTGACCTTGGAGCTGCAGGTCAGGGCGAAGAAACTCTCCTGTCTGAAGGGCCTTGTGGGCATCAGCTGGGCTGCTCTGGGGTTATACCCAGGGAGGGCACTGCCGAGCTCAGGCTCTGCTGGGAAGAAGAAGGAGCTGACACTCCCTTGTGCAGAGTCTTTTCTGGGACACTTACTACCTTCAGTGGGAAATGAAGCAGCTCAGCATTTCACAGTGAATCTTTAGTTCTTTACTTTAAAGAGGCACTTTAGAGTGCCAGATTTCTTGGTTTGCTTGCTCTTTTTTTTTCTTTTGAGATAAAAGCAGTGAGTTACTGTAAATCCAGGTAAGTGAAACTCATACTTGACAAACTGGTACTGACCAGGTACAAAGCAGATAGAAATAAAATAAAAGTGTTGCTTAATATTTGGGTCACATCAGTGCCTGAAGTCCCTAACTGCAGTTAATGTGGGCTGAACTCTTTGTTAAAATGAAAGATGATGTTTCCCATTAAAATGATGGGAGAAGATGTGTCTCGGTTTCATGTGAGACTCAGTGCCACACTCTGCAAGAGTGGAACCCCAGAAACTCCATGGCTTTCTGGACTCTACATTGCCAGTCTGGTAATGGTTATAGAGAGTGCTGAATATTTTGAGGGAAGAAACCTATTTTTGAAATGATTCCAGCTTTGCACTGCTGTAGATGCAAATCATTAGCATGAAAAAGCTTTACCAAACAATAAGTGCAGCAATCTCCGTGGACAGATCAGGGAACCAGGCAGAGGTACCATTTGTAGGGCTCACTCCTCTGTATCATCTCTGATAATTCATATCAGAGTGATTTTATTAAAATCGCAGATTAAACTAAATATTTCTTATATTTATCTTATTATCTTATTTCTTATATACGGGGTGCAAAACAGAATCAGTGGAAGACTAACAAAAAGAGTGAGAGGGGTTTGAACTGTGCATTTTTTTTGAGAAAGAGGATAACAAACCCCATGCCCCAACCCATATGCTTTTACCCCAAACAGCAGCTGTTGTGATGGTAGCACAACAGCTCTGCGAGTCCCTTTGCCTTGCAGAAAACTTGCATTTGGGCAGAGTCTGGTCTCCCCAGGAGTGTAAGTTTAGCAAAGAGCAGCTACGTCTCACTGTCCTGCCTGGGTACTTTTCTCTGAAGAATGGCAAAGCTCAAGCCCGTTCTTACTCTGTGCATCCGTCGTGTTGTGAACAGTCACCATCGGGACACGGGGACCTTGAAAAGGAGAAGAAAAGAACTTGGTTAAATTTCTGTAAAAGCACACACCGACACATGTGAACCTGGTTTTGAATTCCATGGAGCTGAAGGCTCTTGAGACTCGCTTTTCATGCAAGAGTAATCTAAAAAGCAAATCACCCTGGTGTTAGAAAGAGTTTATGACTAAATGACAGTACTGTAGACTCAAAGACATGTGAGGTTTCAAAGCCCTTTCCCAACAGACCACTAAATGCATCTTTCCCTAATTTGTAAACATTATAATTAGTACAAACACAATTAAATCACTCGCCTTTAAAATTATTCTAATGACACCCGAACATCACAGCACAAAGCATTTACATTTTGTATGCTGTGGATAAATGTTGCTGTTTTGCAAATTATTTTTTTCTTAATGAATTAAACACCAGCTTGGCTCTCACACTAAAAAACCCCACATATTCTGTCTTAAAATGCAACATTTGGGTATTGACAACAGTCAGTGTTATGCAAAGGGGATTATCATTACTATGCAGTGCACATGAGTGAACCACACAATTCACTGCCACAGGATGCTGCAGCATCCAGGATGCCACAGTCTTCACCAGAGGATGCTGCAGGGTGCTTTTGTCCTTAGCACAGTGATCTGGGTTCATCCTCTTGTTCAGAAAGTCATCAAGTGGCTGATTGATAGAAAAACAGGATGGTACATGAGATCAAGCTCATATTTTGGTTGTCAACTTCCTTCTCCCTGTTTTCCAGCTGTCATCTGGTGACTGCTTTTGGAGACAGGACACTGGGCCCAGGTGGGCTGACCCAGACAGCCACTCACATGTTGCTCCCATACCTGTTTGTAGATTTTTCCTTAAGCCTGACAGTACAGCTCAGGAAGGTGGAAGTAGGCCTGCAGTGATGAAATGTTGAATTCTTCACCTCAGAAACAGTGGTTATCTTCCTTTCCTTCCCTTTCCCCACAATATAACATGGTACAGCAGCAGTGAGTGTGAGCAGCTGGGGAAATCTGTGTGCCCAGCAAAGATCCCAACAGCAGGGCCAGAAGGCTCCCAAGCCGTGTGTGTGGGAAGATCCCAGAATCAGAGATCCATGGAATAATCTAGGTCGGAAAACACCTCTAAGATGATTGAGTCCAACCATTANCAGTGTTCTTTAAGCTTCAGAAGTAAGACAGCTTTAAGAGACTGATATTCACTGAGATTCCAACCCCTTTAAGGTGCCTTCTTAAGTCCTTCAACTACAAGCAAATCCTGTGGGATCACCACTTGTGCACCAGCAATTTACGTAGGGCTGGCTGAAAAATTCCCATGAGATGCTGTAACTGAGAGCGTGCACACAAATGGCAGCAAAAGCAGGTTCCTGTGAGCCATTCATACTGGTTTGGTGCATGAAATAAGTTCTTGAGAGCAAGAAAAGTTTTAAGGTGCTATAACTGTTTCAGTGGTTTTCCTGGTGCTGCCAAGGGCCCACATCCCATTGCAGGCAGTCAAGAGTTTCATCCAGACCTTACCTACACAGAGAAAAGGCAGAAAAAGATTTTATTTCTAATTAAGCTGACTAATATGGCAGCCTGACTTTTGTTCCCTCGTAATTGAGAGTCTTCTCCCCTGACAATCCAATTCTTTTGTTAGCAGCATTTTTTAGAATGGGGGAAGGTGGATTATAATGCACAAAGGAAAACAGGTTTACTCACCAGGATTTAGCTGGATTTACCTTTCTCCTACTGATACACATTGATATGCTGACCATATTTATTTATAAATCTGCCCTGCTTTTTCCCTGCAGTCCCAGAAGCCAGACTGCTGGAAAAGCAACAAACCTAACAAACATGGGCATGATAAAATCATCACTGAAAATAAAAGGAATCCTCCCAAATGACTTCAGCTGGAGCTGGAGCAGTCCTTTAATTAACAATGAAATGCCAACTAAAAGAAAGGGATAAAGAGAGAAATACAATGCATATAAACCTTTTATTTTCTAATTTATTTTTCCTTTTTTTGTTGTTGGCATCGATAAAGATGTGAGAAACTAATAAACAAAGAAAAATTCTAGTGTGTAGTTTAGAAAATTACATGTATTATATATTGTGTTTCCTTAGTCTTTCACTACTAACGAGTGCTATTGTCATCTCCCCAAATCAATGTTTTAAAGTGAAGTCCTATATAAAGATATTCAGTTGGAGGTAATATGAAATTTAAAAAAAAATTAAAAATGAATAAGTATCCCTGAAAAAGTAGATTTTTTGGCTTGCCTAATTTTTATTTTTTAACAAACAAGGAAAAATGGTAAAGACAAAACTGAAGAGTAGAATCATCTCTGTGAAAAGGATTACTCTTAATATTAAATATTCTCAATGACAACACTCCAGTTAAAGAATGCATTTCACTTGTGAGCAGGCTGAAAGTTATCAAGAAGAAAAAGTCACTTTTTAAGGAATGACATAAATTGCTTATTTCAATGCCGGTTTTTAAAGTAAAACAACCCAGTTACATGCTAGACCATGTCTTTTAATGCGCACACACCAGAAGTCTTTCAACACTCACAAGCTGAGTGCCTAACACCTGACAGGGACAGAAAGAATTCCTTGAAATGAAAAGTGTATATTCATTAACTGCCTCCCCAGCTTTATTTTCAAACCTGTGGCGGTGTGACAGTCCCATTACACATGCCATCTGCTAAATGCCATCCGCTGTCATGTGCGGATCTGAGAGGGAAACCTAATTTGTTCAGTGAGCTGCTGGGAGCTGACAGAAGCAGAGCGAGGACATCCTCCGCTCCGTGTCTCCTTCCTCCAGAGCCCGTCCAGACAGGCTTTGATGGGGACTCCTGAGCCCCCACATTCACAGGCACATTCTGCTGCTTCTGTTCTTTAATCAGCACTGATGATCCCCCTGTGTCTACCTGCCCCCCTCAGAAACCCTGTGAGTGCTCCGCCTCTTGCTCACAGAGGTCCTGAGAGCATGGGAGCATGGGGATCCTTGAGGGATAAAACTCACTTCTGCTCCTTGAAGGATAAAACACAAAGTTCTCTGCTCTAAGAAAGTAAAGCAGCGCCTGAGCTGCTTTGCCCTGATTTGCAAAGGTAAGAGAGACCCGGCTCATACCTTAGAACCTTATGACTGCTCCAAAAGCATGGGCAGGCCACTCTCTGCATGACATGGTGAAGAGGATGCTGTTGGATTTCTTGCCCCAGAGGGGTAGGTACAAGCAGGGATGAGACTCCCCAAGGTGTGGGACCTGGCACTGCTGCTCCCTGTCACCTCCCCAAAATTTTTAGGGGTAGTGCCATACAGGCCCTACGTATCCCTCTCTGCATCCTTGTGTCTGAAGTGAGATGGGGTGTGCTTGAATGCCACTGCAGGCTCCATTCCCTTCTCCTGCCTCCAGCATTGCACCAGCCAACTCCAGCACCCTGACAGAAGTTTGAAAGTTGTTTTGTTATTTATAGTTAATGAGAAAGGAGAAAAACTGTTGACAGAACTTCTGTGTATAGACGCACTCTGCGCATCCCAGATAGATGCATGGTTAATCATGCTGCACAAAACTCTATTTACATGAATTAGATTTTCAGTTAATACAGCTGAAAGTCTGGCTTTATCATAAGGCCTTTGACTTTAAAACCATTACTGTAATTATCCATGCAAGAAGTAAATTGAGCTATATCACTCT
The DNA here is from genome assembly GCA_013400655.1 of Mystacornis crossleyi. Taxonomy (NCBI): domain Eukaryota; kingdom Metazoa; phylum Chordata; class Aves; order Passeriformes; family Timaliidae; genus Mystacornis; species Mystacornis crossleyi. Next base: position 9,280 of record VYZQ01001435.1, read on the forward strand.
AATGACAACAGAAAAATTTATCACCGAGGAAGTGCTGCTACCCATCGTGATCTGAATGGGCACAGAAACTCAGTGCCTCAGTAATTTGACAAGAAAAAGCACTGGCCATGGTTTGTCATCACTTTTTAAGCAGCTTTTATTATTATTTCCAAGAGGGTTCTGCTTAAACATGATTGGAAAGAAGCAATTCTAGATTTTTAGGTGATAAGGCATAGATTTCTAGAATAAAAATGGAAAATCATTTTAAAACCCTGAAGAAAATATTTACCAGACATTTGTTTTGCAATGCTTTTTATACTCCAGAGGATTCCTGATGTTTTCATGGTCTAAACAGCATAGGCAATTATATCAGTTATTATAACTTTAAAATGAAAGTAGTGACTATACAAAGAATATGAAGTGAAATTGAAGAAAAGTTAATCAAAATTATAGAAGTGTTTAAAAAGGATAAAAAGAGGAATTGTCTTATTCTTCTCATCTATATTCTCAAAGGCTTCAACGTTGCAGATAATTGCAGACCAGAAGCTAAATTCACAGTGTGTAAACAATGAAAATTCAAATACTCTCTGCCAGCGCCACCAGCATATCTCTTAAGCACTGATGAATGATTTAAAAGAGCAGCTGCAAGCGATGGGAGCTGAAAGGGTCTGGCTCTGCACAAGTGAGATAATTGGCAACAGCCATCTCTGTGTACAGATTCCAGATCTCTTTATTTGCTAATCCATGAATTATTTATATGTGCTGCATAAAGTTCATATGTTGGGGTGATACTATCAGCCTAATAAATAAAGACATGGGGAGTTCCGTGAACCAGTGCTCACAATTGAAATATTTCCCCATTTGCAGGATTTTCTAGCTGACGCTACGGACAGATGTTCTTGCTGTTTGCTTTGGCAACCTTGTTGACATAAACATCAAACAGATTTATGCTGCTATTCACCCTCCCCAAGGCATTTAATTTTTTAATCAAATCTTTACTTCCTCAAATGTAGCTTGTCTTGTAAAATAATCAATCCTGGCTTGTTCTCAGGCAAGCACTCTGATGGTACTGCTTGTCTCTGCCCTGTGTGATACTGGTAATAAATTTCATGCTTACTTTATGTGGAGCAGAAATAAATCTGGTTGCTCTGAGGCAGCATCAGTTAGCAGTGACTAGAGGGAAAATGAACAAGAGATTTGCTCTTAATTCCACTGCACAAAACAGGCCTGGTGGGTTCTTAAAAAGGTTGCTGGAATGAATAAGCATGGTCGGGTCCTCAGTCCATTCCATGGGATTTTGAGAGGTGCCTGCAAAGAGCAAGGAAGCTGGGCTGGCACTGACCAGCTCATCCCACTCTCTGTCCTATGGCCACCGAAGGACATGGGGCCTTTCGGTCCGAGAAGATCCTCCCTTGCTGTTTCAGGAAATTGTGTGTTACAAAAGTATTGACAAACTCCCTCTAAATATAATTGGGTTTGCTGATGTAATTCCTACTGGTGTCTTGTTCTCCTGGCAGGAGCTGCGCTCCAGCTTGAAGCTGTACTGGCTGTCACTCCAATTTACACCTTTTTGGGGTTGTTCCAACAATCTATTTTCTACTAAGCATGAGTATTTCCATCACAGCCACCACAGTCATGTCCTCAAAAGCTCTCATCCAAGTCAGATAAACTAGATTATTTTAATTCCCTTTTGTAGGACAAGGTTTCTTTTCATCTTATTCTTTGATGCAAGAGTGTTTTACATTCAGTTCATTGTTCCTGAAGAGAAAGGCCCAGAACTGTAACCCTGGTGTTGAGGATGTCCTCATTGGTTCTTATACTGAAACTGCTACTTGTGCAGTTCCATGGAAAATTCTGTGCCTGATCCATCCTGAAAGAACATTCACCTGTTCCATGACCACAGCAGGTGGGCAGTTTGCAGACATCCAGTGGTCAGTGTTGCGTGCCCAGGCACCCATCTGCTCCGCTGAGGCATTTGTAACTTTTGAGCTTCAAACATACAAGACAAATTCCTGCTCCGAGTCGCCATGTGCTTAATTTTTCTCTTTGTACTATTAATTTCTCCCACTCCAGCCCTGCAAGACATCCGGATTCTCTAGTATTTATCTCTGCCTTCTGATGATGCTTATCAGCTTTGTGTCTTAACAAATTCCACCAGCTTCATCCAGCGTCAGGTTCCCAGGCTGCCAGGGAACAATCTGAGTAGGGTCATTCCTCAGACCAACTCCTAATGAACCCTGCTGCTGATCTCCAATTAACCTTTTATTCCTCTTCGTCATAATCTACTTCCTGTTCGTTTTGCTGGTACTTAACCTTCACTCACAATTCTTTCACTAATCTCCCTCTTCTCCTTCTTAATTAATATCAGCCAATGAGGTGTCACATTGAGCGGGCTGTTTCCTCCCTTTCACGAGGCTTTGGTTAAGGTTTTAAAAAGCTGTAAGGCAATAATGCATGTGGATGGATCCGAACAGGAATGTGGAAAACGTACAAACTCCACAGCATGGAGCGGGGGTACAACCACTGCAGTGATAAGATCAGCTGTGAAAAGGAGGTAGATTAGGAGAATTTGCTTGCAGAGTTCATGAACCTGATAATGCACCCCTGGAGCTGCAGGCAGGAGAGGCAGGAGGGGACAACTCCAGTTCACATGGGGGTAACTGACTTCCCAAAAGCTCAGGGTATTTTGTTCTGGTATGCAGGTCCAGTCTATGGAATCTAAACAGAAAAATCCCCGTACTCAACTCCCTCTTTTTTCCAGGTTCTGTTCTATTTGAATACCTCAGTTTAACCTCTTTCAATCCAATTTTCATCCAGGCTTTGTGCAAACTTTGAAGAGATGAAACCAAAAGTTAACATTTGTCCCTATTTTTATAGTGTAAGTTTCTTATTGGATTAATACATATTAATCCTAAAAGAAATACCATATGTGGGGGACTCTGCCTGGTGTTTTCAATATTCCCTGACTACTTTGGAAAGTCACTGGGTAGCTCAGCATGTCCAGGGAGGTTGTGCACTCCCCATTCTTGGAGGCTTTGAAAGTAAGACTAGACAGAGCCCTGAGCAGCCAGGTCTGATATCCTCTCTGACCCTCCTGGGAGCACAGGGTTACACTAGAGACCTCCTAAGGCTTCTCTCAACCTGAATTCTCCTATGATTTTTATTTAAATTTAATATTTAAATAAATATTTGTTTTAATATTTGAAAAGTATCACAATACGGTGATGAAATACTGGAAGAAGTTTTACAGAGAAGTTGTGGCTGCCCCATCCCTGGAAATGTTCAAGGCCAGGCTGGGTGGGGCTCTGACCACCCTGGTCTAGTGGAAGGTGTCCCTGCCCATGGCAGGGGGTGGAAAAAGATGAGCTTTAAGGTCCCTTCCAACCCAAACCATTCCATGATTCTATGACATTCAAGGAAAAAGGATAATTCCTTATAATTGCAGCATGAAAGAAAATATTCTCTCTCAGTGCCATTTACACCTCATTAACAGACTGAATAAAACCCCATTGCATATTTTCTCATTATTCCATTAAAACCTAGTATAAATTGATTTATATATTCTTAATTTATTCTTTTCCATAAGTAAAATTCTCTTGCAACAAAATAATGATTTTCTAGATAATTAAGTAATAACTGGTGCTGGATATTAACTTAAAAAATACCACCACCAACCCATAAATAATGTTGTTTCCCATTGTCTGGTTATTAAGCTGTTCTCCTCTCATGAGTTCTCGGGTTTTAATATACCCTTAATGTACTGACTACATTAATAAAGGGCTTAACAAGTACCATGCAAAGAGAAAACAAAAGCCAACAATAAACCTTACAGCTGGTCCAGCTGGCAAACAAGGTGAAAGAAGCAGTTTTCCTCAGAGGAAACTTTAGACCTTGTGGGATGGTAACATCTGTACTACCCACTGCAGAATAATGAGTTCAGCCAAGGTTGCTCATATAGCTGGAAATAACGCACATGTACCCTGGTCTCGACATGCAGGAGGCTTCTGCCTGATTTGTGAAGCTTCATTATTTGAAGCATCAGAAGAAGCCTGTTGTCATGGTCATTTATCTCCTGCGAGTGGAGCTCAGATAAAATTTTGTGTGTGTGGAATGACCAAGTGACAAGAACCCTGGCTGGAAGAAGATGATAGATCACCTTCCTCTGGGCAATGCCAGACAGCTCAGAATCAAAATGAAAACAGGATCAAAACATGTAAAAGCAAGGAACACATAGTGCTTTGCAGAATGGGGCCATTTCAAAGAGGAGAGGAGTTTCGCTTTAATTCCACAATATTTTTTCATGCACTGAAAATTACAGACATTTTCTATTAATTTTATTGTTAAATATTCATGCATACTAGTTTGGGGTGTTTTTCCACCTATTTTTAAGTCACGAGTATTTATGGGGAGTTTGCAACACATTAAAGATGTATAAGAATAGAATGAAATGCTTTACAACATAAATGAGTGGTCTGTTTAAAGGAAGAAAAAATGTACTGGAACATCCACAAAAGTCACCATTTTAATTAATCTCAAACTATAGTCATAATTTTGTTGTTAACAGGAGATAGAAGTTCTCTTCCAGCTCCCAAACCAAGAATACCATCCTCTCTTTTCCTGCAGAAAAAGCTCTGGTGGTACCTTCTGTTTGTGCAAAAGAGGGTTTTCATACCAGCCTGCTCTTTTGCAGTTGTACAGCACGTGAGGGAGCGAGGATGAGCATCCCCCACCCTGCCCTCACCCACGGGATTTGTGACCCATGAACTGCGCACAAAGGGCTCGAGAAGCGAGAGCCAACCTCGGCTGTTAAGTAAGAAAAGGAGTCAAGTGAATGCAAATGTGAATTATATAGTAATTATAATATAAATAGGGCCCAGAGATTAGGTCTGTGCATGCTTTCAAACAGCAGAAACTAATCTAGGCTTCATAAGCCTCAGGAAAAGTTCCAAAAGGTCACCGTTTGCCTGGAAGCGCTAATTACAGCCTCCCGCTACCGGGCACACAAGGACCCGAGGTTGTGGTTCTCATCCTTGTGTGGGAAACCACCCTGGTCACACCAGATAACACTGACCCGGTGACCTGAGATGTGAGCAAGCCCCGGGAAGGCCTCCCAGGCCCCAGCACGCTGCTGTGCCCGTTTAGCGTCCAGCTGGGTGGGAACCTGCAGGCACACGGCTGGGGCACGCCTGGTTCCTGGAGGCCCTGAGCTCACTGCAGGACATTCAGCTGGGCTTGAGCATTATCTCCGTCCTTCTGATGGATCCTGGGGTTTGTTAGACAGGTGTTTTGGGTATTTTGGCCAGGATACCTGTCCTGTGTGGTAACACGAGGATAAAACCTCTTGAGGGTTGCCTGCCCTGCTCTACCTGGATAGACACCCCCGTGTTCAGGCCCCCAGAGCACACAGTGTCAAATATTGGCTTTCTGCCCCTTGCTGTAGACCCAGAACCAAGTCAAGGACAGCTCAGATAGTTCAGAAAACCCAAATCCCCAAGAGCTGCACATCAAGAACCAAGTAGAAAAAATTTATATTGAAGTATATTATAGCATTTGGTGGGATTTAAAATAACATTAAATCTGGGTGTACTGATGAAAACCGTATTTTATTTTTGAATGATATAGAATACAGATACCGATCTGCTCTGGAGTGCAGCAGTAATAGATTGCAGTCATTAGGGGGCCCATAAAAAACTTCAGATGATTCTTGGGGTGGTCCTGGGCAGGGACTGGGGTTGACTTCAATGATCCTTGTGGATCCCTTCCAGCTCAGGGTATTCTATTTTTCTATGATGATGAAATCCTCACTCAGCTTCCCCAAGACATTGAATTTAGTACTGTCCATTCCCATCCCTACCTCAGCCACTTGGTCCCATCCCAGCATATCCCACTGCCTTGCAAGATTAGAAATGTTTGTAAAATCATCCAGTAAAGCAGCGGAACAGCCTCTAGAACTGATCCCAGCAGGGAAAAAAAAAAAATCCATTTAATGTTTATTCAGTTTTGCTCCTGGGCCCAGCTTGGGATGAGCCTGTTTGTGGTGCAGGCAGCAGATTGGTGAAAAAGCCCCTGAGGTGGACAGAGGGTGGATCTGCACTGACTTTGTCTTCCAGTCCTTGTGGACAGGCAGTGCTGTGTTCCTCTGAGGTGTACTGATGAAAAATACAATCAGGAGCTTTATAGGGGGTTATTGCATTTCACAGGAAGGTGAGGTGAGGGCACAGGGAAGCACAACCTGTTGGGACAGCAGGTAGAAACAACTTCCCCCTGAGTTTCCTGCTCCCAGTCACCACCTGGAGTTATTGCTTATGGTGTCAGCAAGGAAAGTATTTAAAGCTGGCTCTCAGCCTTGCCTGAGGTCTTCCGAGCTACTGATGTGGCTACATGGAGCTGCAGCCTCCAGCTGGTGCATATCCCAGTCGTAAAATCCAGGAATCTGCATTTCACCTTTCTTTAAGCCAAGGTGTGCCTACTGCAGTTTTGTATCCATAGGCTCTCGACTTGGCCAATAAAACTCATTTTCAGTGCTAATAGTAATTTCAGCATCCAATTAAGTCTCTTTAGACCTCAACAACTTCATTTATAATGATATTCACCAAAGATCACCTGAACTGCCAAGCTCTGGTCCTCTCAGCAGGAGCAGCTGCACTTAGAAGCATTCACTTGAATTCCAGCAGGAAGTGAGACTCTCTAAGATGCTTTGCCTTTACCATGATGGGCAGTTTTACAACATTTTTAGTTGACACTAAACCCATATGCTTCAGAAATCTTGCCAGGCTGCAGGCTTTCTACCTAACTAAATTTAAGTAGGGATTAAATGTAGGTATTTCATCCCTGTGCATTTAATATTGTTTGCAGGCCCTGGAGCAAGATATTTGTACCCACAACCACAAGGTTTCCCTGGATATCTGCCAGAGATACTCCAGGTCACAACGAAGTGGTTACTTGGGGATGTTAAATAGGAGCTTCATCTTCTTCATCTCTCAAAAGCAAGAAAAAAGAGTTTCTATTATTTTAACTTGGGCGTTATGGACAGAAAGCACTCCTAATGAAACATCGTCCCAGTAGCATTTGACAAATGAAGTTTTTCCTCTGTTCAAATCCCTCTTAGAAGCTCAGTACTTCCATATCACCCACAAGAAGCAAGTAGCACCCACATACACGTCTGAGGACTCTCCAAGCAAAGAAAAGCCAGAGGAAGATATTTCCCCTTGCAGCTGCACCGGGTCTCCCAGACCCTGACACACTCACAGTGCTGTGAAGACACAGAACACATAATGACGTGTTTTAAGCCAAAATGGGTTATTACATTTTTCATAACTGCTTTAGAGCTGCTATATCTCAAAAAATCCAATGCCTTGTTCAAGAGGTCCCTGCCTGTCTCTAAAGGCACTGAGCGATGCTGTGGGGGCACGGGAGGCTGGGCTTGCTGGAGCCCCATCCTGCAACACACCGAGGGCTCCTCTGCTGCTCTGGGTGCCTCCAGCTCCCAGGAGGAGCATTAGGAGGGAGTTAGGAACATCCAGCACCTGGGAGGACTGGCCCTGCACTTATTAAGGCCCGTGGTGTAATTACAGGCTCGTTATTGGATTGCTGTTGAGACGAGGCATCGCGCGGAGCCGCGCACTACCAGCAAACGTCTGCGGCCACGCCTCGTTAACTCCTCACTCCGGTACCATTTAATCACTGTACATGCTGGTTCTGTCACAGGAGTGCTCTCCTGCATACTAATGGCTGGGTTTCTGTGCTAGGAAGGTTTCTCTGCTGAGAAATAGACTGAAGATTCACCGCAGCTTTCAAAACCGCTCTGGAAACGTATCCATCTAGGAGCCTCTCTGCCCCTTGTTGTCACTGCACATCTGAGCACTGCAGCCAGCAATGGACTTTGTTTTCACAACACCTCCAGGAAGCTGCAATTACAAGACCTGCTTGAGTTCCCTAAAGGAGCTCGTGACAGCAGAAAAAAATCCAAACCTCTGTGTCTTGGCCAGCATTTGGCAGCTGGTTAGGACTTCTCAGACCACTGTTACTAAATGTGTCTTGAAATTCTCCATGTCTGGATGTGGGTCAACAAATTAAAACAACTATTGTAAAAAATACCTGTTTGTAAGTGTATGTATCACAGGTGTCCACATTCAACTCAGGATTTAGAGAATCCAACAACATTATACAAAAACCGTGAATATTTTGTAACAGAAAGGGGAACAAAGCAAGCAATCCATCTGCTTTTTGCAGATATATTTGCTTAAACATGGAGCTATTTTATAGTTCATAAATAGCCCAATATATTCAGGGAAGAGCTAAGCTGTATACTTCCATTATGGCTTGCACTGATGTTTACCTGAGCGTAACAACTGCTAATTACAATCTGGTTCCAGGAATGTTATTGATGAGACTGTGACACACAACACTTCTGCGTGATATTTAAGGCAATATATGGGCAATGTAGAGAGGTTTAAAACACTGCCTTATAAATTTGTGCTTTATGAATCATTGATTTACATCTGCTTGTCCATAGTTAGCAAAAATAACCTTGTCTCCAGATTTTCCACTGCTTTCCTAGGATGGTAGGTCTGGCCCAAATGGCACAGGTTAAAAGGTCTGATTAAATGAAGGAACGGAGGAAGATGTAGAAGGAGGTTCATTATTCTCCTGCCTGAAGGCATGAGCCAACCTCTTATTGCAGGAGCTGGGCAGACACATCCCTGATGGGTACATTATTGCAAAAATTCTGAAGAGGGTTAATTATCCACCATCCACGATGGAGACAGGCTGCAGAAGGAGAAACATTTCTGGTCTGTTCCAGGAATCAGTGCTGCTTTTCCTTGGAGTACTGTCTTGCAATATGAGGAAGGAAATGGGGTCATGATACTTGACTCCAGATGCGTCCATAGGCAAACCATTTATTCTCGCTGTACCTCTGCTCCCCACTTGGTAAAAGCATGAAAATGAACATCTGGAGAAAGGTTGCAAAAGAATTTTCATACCTTTCCATAATTCAAATTAAAATCTTAGTGCGGTATTTGTTTTGCCAACAATAAAACTTCTACTCTCTCTTCCTGTACCCTGATAAATATCAGTATAGGATTTTCCTGAGATATTATTTAATATTAAGCTCTTTCTGTTCAAGGAGTTCTAAATGTAAAAAGTGCTGCCAAAAATATCTCTGTGACATGGCCCCCTCATTTGGGTGGAGAAACTGAAGAAAAATGTGATTTGATTCATTCACAGTGAAAGACAAATGTCATGATCTTCTGTCCTGAGGCAGAAAGGATTCAGACAATTCTATCCACAAAGTAAGTCTTCATCAGTAGAACCCCTGGTTTTTTTTTTTTTTTGATGAATGTTACAGATAAAATTTTCACAGGAGTGATATTTTAAGTGATTTTCAGGGAAAAAGTTCCCCAAAGCCACGTACAAGAAGTGCAGATGAAATGGACTGAATCCATAGGTAGATGGGCAAAACAAAATGTTACTTTGTTAGGGAAATTCATCAACAAATCCTTGTGATTTATTGGTTTTAATTTAGCTTTCCTATGGAATGAATTCAAGCCTTTCCAAATCAGTTGGTAATTCCATGACAGAAGAAAATTCTAGGAAATTTTCCAAAATATATATCTCCTCAAAAGAGGCCAATGTCTTTATGCAGAAATGACATTAAGTACAGCCACAATACTGGAAACAATGCTCAGAATTTTATCTTTAAGGAAAAAAAATAAAAATCCTGGGGTTTAAATCTGGAGCTGAGCTATGGCAGCGGTGCTGGATGCTGGATGCTGGTGCTTCAAAGGTTTTTCCCACCCACCCAGCTGCTGTCTGAGCTTATCTCACACTGTTCATGGGATACGCAGCACATGAGGCAGCATTAATGACCCAGTTTTCCCAGTTTTCTGACCACCTCCAGCCTCCATTAAAAGTTCCCTTGCCCAGGAGTGCTGGATTGTGATTTTTAGTAAAGTGCCCTTCCCATGTTATTAAAAGAAAGCAGGTGAAACGCTAGTGAGCAATTGCTGGCTGGGTTTGGAGAGATGGCACTGGTCAAGGACACCAGCCTGGATTTGGATCCTGGTCCCAACAAGCATAAATGCTTCTCCTGAAGCAGCCCTCATCATAAAACCATGATTTCACTCAATGCCTTTTGTGACTTAGACTCACCCACACTTGAAATTTCTCTGTCTATGGTAAACTCCAGAATTACCAAACATTTCAGACTTCTGTCATCTGTGTGTGTCCACATCAGTGGGCAGAACAACCTGGATACCTAAAGGATTCCAAACTGTGGGTTTAGACCTCTCCATTGTGGAAGGCTGAACCTTGTTAAACCATGCTGCAGGCTCTATGGTGTAAAAATGTGTTTAAAAGCAAAGTCAGGACCACCTGCGACAAAGCAGAGCCAGATCATTTGATGAAACTTGGTAGTGAAAATCTTTACTGACTCCAGCAAAATTCTGGAGAATAAAACAAATGTGGAATAACAAAATGACTTTTTAAGGCTCAGCACAAACCTATTAAGTGAAAGCAGCAAGTGATGCTCCTAAGTGTTCCCATCTCCAGATGGTGTTTCCAAGTTCCACCAAGAGGGAGGAAAGAAGATAATTAAATTCTCAAGAAATGGTTTAGCTAGGAGCTGAGAAGTCTATAGCTACATGCTGCCTCTGTAGAGGAAAAACTTGCAGCACTTGTCTTTAAAACTCATAAAAACACAGACAGAATGAATGAATGAATGAATGAATGAATGAACGTCCAGTGGCATGAGGAACTTGACTCAGATCATCGCTAATTTGGTTGTGCTGCTCCTTCATTAGTATGAATCACTCTCAAAGGAGATTCTTAAATTGTGAGATTTTTCCTCATCAGTGCTTTTGTTCCACTTGTTATCTGTGAATGGGATTGAAACACGATTTTGTCTGGCAGGATGTAAGAGCAGTAAGTCCTATTTTTAAAGATTTACCAGGCCTATAGGCACCCCTCAGTGCCGCAGGGTCAGGAGTGCAGCTGCAGAGTTGTCGTCATCACTGGCTCAGAGGACACGTGTGGGGAAAAGCAGATACACCCAGATAAATTCCTTTTGTGTTGGTTCTTTAGGTGTTTTATCAAGCACAGCTCAGTTACAACATAAAATTTTGCTCTACAGCTGCAGAGTTGCCTGCTAGGAAAGGCAGAAATGTCTTCACTTCTGTTACCTGTCATCAGTGATCTACAGCATCCAGGCTAAGCTACTGAGAACCACAGTGCCAGAGAGGACAGCCAAATCAGGTGACAATATTTTAATATTTTTCTTACAAGAGTCTGTTTTCTTTTCTCCAAAGAGAGAGACAGTTTTAAAGTCATTTGACTCGCATAAGACTGACATTAAAGGCTACCAGTCAGCCACAGACACAGCTTCCAGCGGAGATAATCTTCAAAGAGACAGGAAAACAATAGTGGTTTTATGGAATTTTGGAACAAAACAATCTTACTGTTTCTGGAAGAGGAAGGACTATAGAAGAAGATAGTTCCCTGTTCAGTTGCACTGTTGTTCCCCCTCGAAGTGAAAGCTGTTTCTTCCCAAATTGGTCACTGAATGAAGAATAACACAGAGTGTAGTGGCCAAGGCACTTCTCTATCACCAGTAACCATGCCAAGCATGAAACAAATCTTCCCTTAGCCCGTGTTACAGTCCTCTTCCCTCCAATTTTCTTTGTGACATCCCTAAAAATTATTAATCCTTTCCTGATAACACATGATTAATTAGCAGGCTGGGGGGCATCCCATGAACAACACCCCCCATAGTTTTCATTGTGCATTAAATGTCATTAACTGCAGAGGTGTATGCACAGGCCAGGGGTCTTCCCTTCTGTTCCTCTTGCCTCAGAGGCAGAAGGCATTTACCCTTTTTGGGGAACCTCACACCTCTCCAGGGACATTGAGCTGGCCAGGATCAGATTTTTGGCTGAGGTCAGTTGATGGAGAAGGACCAACTTATGTAAAGGATGCTACAACACCATTGTCTGCAACATCAGGGACTTGAACTCCAGGTTCCAGGAAACCTCTGCCAGTTCTGTGAGTCCAGCTGGAACTCTCTGTGATTTCACAGATTTTTTTATGAGAGTGAAGACACTGCAGCCAAAGCCCCTGAGTGTCAGAGTATCAATTATGCTGCAACAGGAAGGGCTGCTTCCCTTGCTTTCCCTGTGAACAACCTCATTAGAAGCTGAGTTTTAATGATGCTGGTGGGTTACACTGGGGACAGAAGGAAGGAGTCCCTGAAGATGAAGCATATTTATGTACAGTGGAAGTACTAAAACACTGCACAGTTGATTACAGTGGTAGTAATTGATAAGGCTTCATCCTTCAAAGGAGAATGACCTATCACCTAAAAATGGGCCTCAGTGTTTTATTGGCTTGTGTCATTCAGCCATGCACCCTATGTGTCTGAGTCCCACTAAAGAAACAGGAATAAATTTCTTCCCACAGCCAAATTTTGCAATTTCCTATCATTTCCTCAATGCAGCTGAAATTTACATCCCACTTCAGATGAGAAAAGTCCATCCTCAATTAAACTTATGTATAAAATAGCAAACCACTTCCATCCAGATTTTACTTTTGTTTGTCTTAGAGGGAATCAGTCAAGGTGGCTGTGCTGGTTTATGAGAGGAGGCAGAAGTGTAAACCCATATTTTGTGGTGAAAATGATTGCAGGAGTGACCTTGGTCAAGCAGATACTGCTTTTTCAACCGTGTCTAGAGGAGATAATCCAACAGCAGTCTGCAAAGCATCATGTTTCCTTAGATCCTGCTACAGTAATTCAATCGTGAGCATACAAAATTAGATGAAAAATAAGGTAACTAGCCTTCTGGGACTGACTGATTGCAGTAAATGTTGCCTCCTGACAGTAAGCATTACACTGTTCTCTTTCAAGAGAGGTTACCTTTTATTACAGCATGCTGCTCTCATTTCAGCCTGTGCCAAGGAGCAATGCTGTTAAATGTGTTCTGCAGGACAGAAAAAAATCTTTTAAGGCAATTATATGTTGCCTTTAAAGTACCAAAAGAGTGAGAAGAAAACTTCCAGTTCTTGACTTTTGGGATCAAATGGGCAATGCCAGACCCTTCTTGGTTTTTTGGGGTTCTTTTAGGATAGATATTTTCTGTTTCCCTTGCCGTCCGTTTAAGTATCACGGAGTATTTTATCAGCACTGATTGATTGATCAAATCTTACGAACCTTGCCATCCATTGTAAGAGACGTTCAGCTGCACACAGTCATGTCTGCGGCTCTAAACTCAGTGAAATTTGCAACAGAAGGTCACAAAGGAAGGGACAGAGTGAAACTGAGGTGGAAGTTATTCTCTGCCAGTACAGAAACTGTTTTCAAGCCATAAATATTTGCCCATGCATCTGTCCTGTGGACAGCTGAGAAAATACAATTTTTTAAGGTACTACAGGCCTGATTAGAGAAAAATAATTTAATTTAGCTACCTTCAAAGGCACACACGGGGCTGACATGGGGTACACCAGTGATCACTATGAACACACATTTTCATGTCACAGTCACTGAGTACATAGCAAGACCTGAGCTCTGGGAGCTTTTATACATATTGATGCATTTTATACATATTATGGAGATTTATGCATTTTATACATATTTATATACAAATTTATGCATGTTAGACATATTATGGAGAGGAAAGCACCAAGCAGCCACAAGAACTGTCTGACACCGTCTGGTCTTGAACATCACCTCCAACTGTGGGGTTTTTTTGGGAAGCAGAGATGGGCACTCCTGGCAAAAGCCCTGGGGGAGCAGACATTGTAAGACAAACTTTTGTTCATCCTGGTGCTCTTGCTCTGTCTGCTTGACCAGCTGAAGGATAAGCAGGGTCTCTTGATATATCCTCATCGAGGAGTTTTCCCATTTACGTGTTATACGTACACAGGAATAAATATCATTTCTTGTTAATCAAAACAATACTAGAGCATGAGTGCTTGTGAGCAATAACCCAACACCCTGAGGAACTGAAGCATGGCCAAGCTCTGGCTCAGCAGCCTGAGGAGCTGTGGAACAGGAATTCTCCTGTTAGTGGATCCAGGTGATTCTCCATGAAACCACACCACCTGTGTATATGACCAAAACCTGACAGGATGATATTTTTATCCAGAACTCTGCACTTCATCCAGAACGGAGGTTTCCACTGACCTGGCTCACATCATCTGCAGCAGGAACCAAAGGGAGCTGTCCCGGCTGCAAGTGCACCCATAGCACACATCTGAAATTAGATAGACCCAACACGAAAAGTGCCCCCCAAAAAAGTGGTTCCTGTAAACTGCGTGAAAGCAAATATGTTGAAAGACCTCTCACTTGCAGCCATGTAAATAAGGAATAACTCCACCAAATGCAATGGACTGATATTTCTATAAAATCACTGAAAATGGAAATTCTACCAAGATTTCTGTATTTTCTCATGTATGCACATCTTTTTAAAGGTATCTCAATGGAGACACTGAGATGAGCTCCACAGATGAAGCTGTGTTGTATTTGTGCTACAGTGAGATTGCAGTTTGAGGATTTATTCCCGAATAATGAAAATTCAGACAAAGATATATTCAGCAGATGTAAACATATCTAACCCTAACGACCCTATAATTGAGTTATTGTTTACAGCAGCTGAGAATCAGACCCATGATTCATTATGCAAAATCATCATCTTGTGTACTGGATTAATGTACACACTAAGAAAACTCATTAACCTCTTCAGGTATTGCTGCAGGTTTTTGTGGATGAGACAGAATGTAATCAAAAACATATCACCTCATAACTGTTGATAAGGCCCTTTAGAAACCTTAATCTTGTTATTCACAAATGCTTCTAATTATGGTTAAACAATTATCTTGGTGCAAAGGAAATGGACACTGTCTCTGGTAGCTCCTGACAGCTGTTCTTGAAATGAAAACATGAAGAAAAATAAACAAGGTTTTTCTTTTAAAGAGAGGAACCTCCTAAATATAATATTTACCACAAACCTGAATGTTTATTGACAAATGACACTTCTCTGCATATGTCTGCCATAGCTATAAATTCATATATACAGGTAAGTCCATTAAGCTAATTAGCCCATTAATTTAATTAATGCAATGCCCTGTTAATGCTATTTTTCTGTACTGTGTTTGCCAGATATTTTTTTAATACCTCTAAATGCCTCCGGCATGCAGCCTATCAATCCCTTCCAGGGGAAAAACACGTTTTTACAATAGTCCTAATCCAGCTGTTTAATTTTACAGTATGGTAACCACTCTACTTCTCTGCTTCATCTTACTTATTTCCCATTTTACCATCTCAAATATTCCTTCTTTACCCTTAGTGTTCACCACAAACAGTTGCTGGCAGCAAAGGGTATTTGTCAGTCAGAGAAGGGGCAGCCCCTGCATCACCACAGAGACCCTGACGTCCCCCATCCATGAGCACCAATATCCCAGGTTGCTCAGAGCCCCGTCCAACCTGGCCTTGAACATTTCCAGGGGTGGGGCATCCATAACTTTTCTGGGCAACATGTTCCAGGGCATCATCACCCTCACAGTAAAGAATTCCTTCCTAATATCCCATCAAAACTTACTCACTTCTCTCCTGAGCTGTTGAAAATAAGGAATTTCTTGTTTGCTTCCTGCTTTTCAAGTCTTTTTTCAGAGGACATGCAGCCTTTGAGCAGCTTCAATCCTAGGAGCAGATGACTGGTGTGCATGGATTGTGTGTGCAATTTTGGAGAATTAAGCAGAATTAAATTACATAGGATTAAGTTTCGTGGAGTTCTGCATTTTATCTTAACAGAGCTGGAGAAAACTTCGATGGCTCTTCCCCTGAAATGTCCTCTATCCTTGGCCTCTTGGATACTCTCAGGCATTTTCAAACAGAAAATCTCTGTTGGACCTGCAGATTTTGCCAAGTTAAAGTAGATCTATGAGGAATGAGAGGGGAAGCACCAGATAGTCTGTATTCACACTGTCCATTAGGCACATTTCTGTAAGCTACCTTTTCTTGATAAATTATCTTCTTGCAACTTACTTTACATCCCCCTGTTCACAATACTGGTTGACCTATCTGGAACTCAGTTCTAGTCACTCACAATCAATCCCACCTTGCTGGCTTCTCTCATAAACTTGATATTTTATATCCTCCAGGCTTTGCTGTTACTTTCCTTTAAGGACACTTGTGGTGGCTGGAGGAATCTACCTCTGCCTTCTGTGCGTGTGTGCATAGAAAAAGGTTGCAAATACCTGCATTCTAGCTACAAGTAAAAATACAAAAGAAAAGAAGAATGTCAAGAGTAAAGCTTTAAAAACAGTGTGACCCAGATATTCATGTCCAGTCTTTCAAAGCTGCCCACAGCTACACAGGAGGCCGAAAGATGTCAGTGCTGGCTCTAAACCCTGCCCCTGAGGCACAACAACTGCAGTAACAGAACCCAACATACCTTCACATGTCAGGAGGAAGTATTCCAGGTTGTAGCTGAAGGATGCACTGAAATAAGTACAGTTTTCAATCAGATCACAGGACAGGCACCTCCTGTTGAAGTTCCCGTTTGTGCTCGCACTGAAAAAGTTAATACAATTCCATGAAGGTCACCGGGCAAATGTTATTTGAAAGCAACATTACTTGAACCTTACCTTAGAACAAGAATATAAATTGAATGTGTCCAACATTAGTAAGAGACAAAGTGTTTCCATTTGGTTGAGTTTAAATAGCAGTAATGGATTTTTTTTTTCCCTCCTGCTTGAATAGAGAATATATAAATGGATACTGATGTCATTTTGCAAGGTCAGGTGATTATGAAGGAAGGTATAGTTTTTAAAAGAAAATAATGATTGCAATTCCACAAGAGGAAGTCATAAATGGGTGGATGAAGGTATGAAACAAAGGAGTAATATTTCAACACTTATTTGTATTATAACAGCCAATAAAGAGCTGGAATTGCTTTCTCTAAGTTTCTCACTGATTGCATCACTGGTCTGATTTTTCTCAGAGGCCAAAGCCCTTTCTACAGGTTTAAATAGCTGCTCTTATAACCCCCAAGTAGAAAGAAAAGATTGTATTTAGGGATCTGTTGTTGAAGAAAGTAATGCAGCCTGTCCATTCGCTCACAAGTGCTGCTAAGGGTCCACTGAATGTTGAAGAATGAATTACAGATTATTAGCAAATATTAATAGATAACATTTTGCATCACTACAGCCTTTTGAAACTTCAAGAATATAAACCAAGAGATCTTTCCAGTGTTACTGTAAAGCAGATGAGTGGTTTTTGCTACCATTTCAAGAGATGAGGCTAAGCAACCTTTTTAGGATCACAGAGACTGAAATAAGCAGATCATGGGTTCTTGTTTAGGCTCAGATTTTATCTCTGACTTCAATCCTAATTAAATGTACTAAATCAAAGACAAAAAAAAGGAAAAAAAGCCCTAAACAGATCTTCATCTGCTCTTTCTCTCCTGTCTGTGTACGATGATGAGGCTGATGAGGCACCAGGGTGAGATGGATGCCAAGACAAGGATGGCGAGCAGCACTTTGACTCACTCCAGCAGCTCTTGAACAGCTGTGCCTGTGAGGTTTTAAAGTGAGTTTTTTTTCTCATTTTAATAGAAATGAAGAGTCAATGTAATTTAAAAAATTTTCTTTGAGGAAATAAACACTCTCAATAAATTGTGGATTGCAGTGAACAGGCATATAGGTCTCAAGAGGAAAAAAATGATTCAACAACAGGTAATTTAGTTTGCTCTAGTTTCCTTCCCACTGAGGGAAAAAAAGGTATGATGTCATGTGAGAGAAGGAAAATGTACTGACTGTCCCTTATCCACTTACGCCATCACCAACTCTGCCCTTCATTGCAGATGTTGTGATGGCAGCAGGGTCCCTGAGAAGAAAAATAGGAATAATGATTCTGAAATGTTTATTTAAAAGTTTGCATTTCCTCCCCTTTGTAATCTACTTCCACCATATTTCACAATAACAACACTACAAATAGCTTGCTGTAAAACCATTTTGTTCCCAATGGTTACATTGTTCTGTCTTTTCCAGTGACACATTGAAAGATCTTGCCACTAAAGAAAAAAAAAAAAAACTTAAGAAACTGCTTCTACTGCAATTGCTTATGATTTGTGTAAAACTGAAGAAATGGGAATTTCTGTATATGAAGTTAGTAAAGCACATACCTGTACAAATGTCTCCTTCTTGGGGAATCTTCTGTGCTGTGGAAATAACTGGAGGGGAAAAATAAAAGTGAATTGTGCCGTTAGAAGGGTATTCAGAAGTATCTTATGCAGCAACATCTTCACTCATATTGCCATTTTCACCATCTTGTGAAAGAAAGGAAAGTTTAAACTGAATTAGAAAAAGACGCAGAGGGACACATCACTGAGAGGCTCAAGCAAGTACATTGTAGACTGCACTGCAATTAAAACAAGTATGGAAAATTTTGGGTCCTGCACTGGTCATGTGGATCAAAAGGGATCACTGGATCAAAAAGGATCAAGTGATTAGGTGGAAGACATCCACCTTTTTACCCCAAGATCCATGGCTCAGAATTTCTTTTAAAGACCTTTCTTCTTTCTCTAGAGGAAGTTTTTTCTTCTCTGGCCACGTTTTATTCTTTGCCCAGTTAGACAGCTGACCAGGGTTTGATGGGAAGGCAGAGCATGAAGCTGAGGAACACTCCGTTGTTCTTGTTTTGTGCTGACACTGTGGTGGTGAGCTCCTTTCTGGAGAAACAGCACAAGCTCTGTTGTGCAGTGGCAGCTTCTGGAGGTAAAGGAGAGATGCTGCAGGAGGTGGCCAACCTCAGTGCCACCTCCGGGGTCTGAATTAATCCCCCAGATGCATTTCGTGTGAATAATGAAAGGGCACAGGAGCAAATAGAGCATCCATGGGATGAACATTGTCAGGAGGTATATTCATCCCTGCTGATCTGTTTCCAACAAGCTGCAGACACATATCTTGCCCAGACACATATCTTGATTGCACAAATTGTGTGTGGTATTTTGTGCTTGACCGGCCAGTTAAAATGCCAATAAGACCTTGGTAATAGTTTGCTACTTAGACCACCGCTGGAAGTGTTCAAGGCCAGGTCTGATGGGCAACCTGGTGTCCCTGCTCATGACAGGGAGCTGGAACTGGGTGATCTTTCCCTTCCAGCCCAAGCCATTCTGTGATTTTATGTTTCTATGATTTTATATTGTTGTGAAGTTATTGGTAAATGACAGCATTCAAAATCTTGAAGAAGCACTGTGCTCTTAATGATCACTCAAATTTTATTATATTCCNAGAGACTATTTACTCAACTGTTCAGTGACCTTAAGTAACAGAGAGGTGAGGACCTTGTATCCACCCAAAAATTTGTCTGGAAAGGAATCTGTTATTTGATTCCAGAAAGCTGTCTAAATATTTTCTTATGTAATTTCTTGAAGTGTATTTGAAAAAATAAATGTAAAGACTTCTGTAAAGAAGTTATTTTACAAGCATAACGAGCAAGTGTGAAGAAGGGTAGATTTGTTTTTCTTTCTTTTTCTTTTTTTTTTCTAATTCTAACAAAAATTTTTTTTTTCCCCCACTGCATTGATATTTTTGCAGGTCAACAAAGGATTCTTTCCAAAACTAACTATCCAGGTGGTTGATGAAAACAGGCTTCTTTCCTACAGAGGCTAATATCAGAAGCTGCAGCTGGAGAAATTACTCCTCTGCACAAATTTATTTAATAGTCATGGAAAGAGAGGTTTGAACTGTACAGATTAATCAAAATAACACAAGATATATGTAATGGTGAGACAGACTAAGTCAAAATGGAGACAGCTTCTCCTGCTTTCTTATCCCCACCTCCTTATGCTCACAAGTTTCAGTGTATACACAACACCTTTGTAAATAACCCAGAGCCCAGGGCTAAACACAGGAAGTCTGATTTGTCAGGCCAAAGTTTACTCACATTTTCTGCCTCTTTTCATCATATGCCAGTATCTTCGTCACATCCCAGTCTCCAGATGTAATAGCCTGTAAGTCGTCATTGCTACTGTTGGGCTGCCAGAAAGAAAAGTAGATTTCTGTATTGTTAAAACTTCTGAAAAAGGGAGCTCTTCTGGCTCCACTGCCCATGAAAAATAAACCACATATCTGCAATTTCCACCACTACACCTGCTGTTTCTGTGAATCTGCAGGCACAGAACTAACAGAGTCAGAATCATCTTAACCATGACTCCACTGAAGATAATGAGGTGAATTCAGCACAGAGAAACTTCAAACCCCTTCCTCTAATCCAGCGTGCCCACATGCATCTATGTAATCCTTTATGGCAGGGTGGGGATTTGTTTATCTCCAACTAAGGTGGCATTAAAAAAACCAAAACAAAACGATGATACTGTTTGGAAAGAGACAGTTGATTGACCTTTTTCTTCTAAGTCTTTAGTTTGGAAATTCATGTTATCTTATGCCCAGTAAAGCGTCATTGGAGGTTTTCTTTTATGCACAAGAGCTTTCTACATCTGCACCTCCCAGTCTCACTGCTACAAGCACAGACACCACTTTTTATTGCTGTCTGCCTCAGGTGAGAGCCAGAGGAGCAGCAGCAGCAGTGAGTGAGTCACCTGTGATGATGACATGGCGATGTGGTAGAAATGCCCACGTCCTCCCTGGGGAATGGCCCGGACGAAGAAAAACTTCCGACCATCCTTGGAGAAAACAGGCTCTTCATTCTGTAAAAGCAGCGAAATTAAGGGGCGCATTAGTGTTAATTGGTTGTATTTAGAATTGTTCAACGCCCTGTGAAATTAATTCCCAGCAAAACAGAAAGTTTCTGCTCTTTGACAGCAACCTGAGGCAAACAAAGAGCCTGCTGAAAACTGGAGAAAGTTTTGAGGAATTTTTCTTCTTGTTCTTGGGAAAGCAGACACCTTTCAGCTGTGGGAAGACAGGCAACAAGTTCCTCGGCTGTAAAGTCAATTCCTATTTACAAAGCCCGAAGCACACACATACAGCTGACTGCTCGGGGCACTTGGAGTAGAGCCTTTAGAAGTGTGACAAACCCTGTTTACCCTGCTGGAAGAACCTCTCTGTTCCTGTCCTAGAGGAAACACAACTGAACAGCATCTAACTGCTGTCTTTGTGTACTGTCTTACAAATGCTTTTCTCACTGAATAATTTATGAAGGAGAGGATCTCCTGCAGAACTGTCTTTGACACAGAGCTCCCAGGTGAACGTGGTGATTGACTTATTGGGTGACTGGAACTTTCACCCAGTGATAGAGGAGACTCAGCAGAAGGAAAATCAAACACCGCATGTGGCAAGCAAACATCTCCTGGAAGGGAGCCTTCTTTCTATACAAGAACCCTGGGGCACGTGAGAAGTCTCCCCTGCCCGAGATGCTTGAAGAGCAGATTACAGGCGAAGGCAGAAGGATGGTCCATATGGTGGGACAAAGGAACACTGTACCAAGAGAACTGGCAACATGAAGCTAACTCTAAATCTCGACACGCTGGGAGCAAATAAAAAGATGAACCTCTGTTGAAGCTCTCCTGTGGTATCAGGATTTTCTGTGGCTGCCTTTCTTGGCTGGGCTTTGTGGACCTTTCTTCCTCCAGTGCAATCAACAAGGACACTGTTGCCAGCCTCTTATGGGTCCTCTGTAGTTCAGTGTTAATCAAACACTTTGATTATTTGCTTGGCACATGCCAAGATACGACACTGAACCAGCAGGAATCTTATTGTACGGGGAGACTTATGGCACAGCAAAGGAATAAACATTTTTATTTCCCATAAGCTAACACATTATTCTTACTCTATGTTCCTTCACTCCTTTGTTCTTTACTGATTAATTCTTTTCCACTGTTTATCAGATTTATCAATGCTCTATTACATGTTCCAACTGTTCTTTTTTCCTTTTATTTTCCCCTGTTTAGGTTTTCAGTATATTTTAAAATGTGCCCATTTGCAGCTTGTTGCAACTCTATGAAGTAATGGTTTCATTTGTTTCTGACATTGATCTGGAACCTGAAACATGAAATTCTGTATTATTTCCAAATGTCTTTCATGACAGGAGAAACCTCATTGAATAATGACTGTGATAGCTCAGGCAAACCTTCTGCTCGACAGGTTTTCCTTTCCTGAGGTAGGTAGCAATGAGTTCACCCTCCATTTCTATATCTGTGCCTCCTGCATTATATATTCGAGCAGTATGTCTCTGCCAGCGAGAGCAGGCATTGTGCAGAGGAGTTTGAGGTTCATTCAGAGCTACAGGGGAAGGAGATTCGTGGCACAGGTGACAGATGTGAGGTTTGAGCACTGGGCTGATGTTACGAGACTTCCTGTTTGCATGTTCCTGTTGGTGGAAAGGCAACGCATGAATGCAATCAGAACTTTGTGACAGAGATGATGACTTATCCCACGTGGTAAATGGGGGGGCAGAGGGAAAGCCTCTTGGAACAGGATTTTATAATGTAGGGAGCTACAATGGACACATAATTAAAATATTCTGCATGTGATATGAACTGTCTGAGCCTTTGGCCAATCACTATGGACTGAATCCCACAACACTAAAACAGAAAAGCCCTCCTTGAAAATAATCAGTTTAGTGTTAGAAAAAGAAAATACTTTTACTGTGCAGCAGGTATGGAATGTGTGGAAGTTTTATTGCCACAGGAGGTTTATGGACACAGCTTGTATCAGTAGGTGCAAAAAGGGATTGAACAAATTCATGTTTCATTAATATGTCCTAAATGATAGGGATATAGTCTCAAATGTCTGTAGTCTTTTTGTTGCTGATGGTGGTGAAATATGAGAAAATTATGCCACCCAAATACTTCAGCTTTATTGGAAAACAGAAGGTAATGGGAGGCTGCTGGAGGACTCTGAACCTCCCGGAGGGTTCAGTGCTGGAGCTCAGAGCTGCACAACTCAAGTCGGTGTAACTGCAAATGGTCCGGAGAAGAAAACAAGGAGTCCCTCTGTGGCTTAGCCCAAGTTTGGCAGAACCAGGATGGGTGAGGAGGCAATGCTAAATGCATTTGAGTTTCTGTAAGTCTTAGAGAGGAGCACACAGTCCTGGAGTAAGGAATAACAATTAAAAAAAATTTTAAAATAGGAAGAGTGTATTCAATTGTGTTTGAGCATCACGGGATCTGCAACTACCCAAGGAAGACTCCTTCGGTAAAACAAGGGAAGATAAGGTGCATGCAGGATGGTGGGGAATGCACAAGTGTCTTTGACCTTCAGGATTTGCATGATCAAACACTCACTGGGAAAAGTGTTTGAAAGAGGAATTATCCAATTTTTGGTGAGTTGGAATGCCTGAAAAATTCATGGACACAGAAGTACAGCTCCACCAAAATCACCCATGCATTATCATGGGTAAAACAATCATCATATTTCGGCACCACACATTGCAGCTCCAAACTGGTTTGACTGTGCTCAACACAGTCCCTGCCTCCTGTTCTTCTACAGTGCCTCACATGCTCTTGGCTGGACTCCACACGTTTCCTCACAGAAATCAGTGGCAAAGCAAATTCTTTGCGTATTGGTACTAAGAGTTATACTTCCATAAGAATTATGATTTTTCTGGTTCATCCTCAGGTTTTAAAAAGGAAACAAATTAATCTGAAGAAATGAATCTTTTCCAATTGATTCTCTGATGCATTTTCCCTTCTTCAGCAGTCTCCTGCCTTCTCTGTCTGATCCAGACCCCAGAATTAATGATTTTGCTGTGAATTGTATTCTTTCAGTGAAATGTCCCAATACTTTCCCTGTCACAGGCCCGTAACTCTGATAGAGAGGTGTGGTATGAGTCCTTTTAACCCCTTACATATTGGTAAACACTTTGTTTAAATCCAGCAAAGAAAACACCCGATGGGCACCGACTCCAATGGGACAATGCAGTCCCCTCCTCTTTAGGGCACAGGGGGAGGATCTCTTTCCATCTCCTGCCACACTCAGCCCCTGGGGCAATGCTGAGCTTCATCCTCCATCCCTATTCCCATGCTCATCTGAGCCTGGGAGCACCACACCTGTGGCCATCTCTGAAGCCGGGACAAAATCTGCACCAAAATCTGCACCAAAATCAGGCTCAACAGCTGAAGAGGGTCCCATGTCTCTGGGTACTGATCCCCTCCACTGGATGAAATGGGAAGTCTTCATTTAATCACCAAAAAGGTTGTTTGTAGACAGGAGCTGCTTTTTTAGCTCTGGCAGATGAATTTGGGTATTTGAATTATGGGTCTCTGGATCCTATTTCTGCTGCGTCCTTTGTCTTTAGGCCAAAATTAGGTCAGTTACGGGTTAATTACACGGCAAAAGGGCTTTACAGAGTGGGTCCAGTTTGTAAGTTCCACTAAACTCTGTTTTTATTTTAAAAATCTCTTTTCATACCTCCTATTAACTACATGTAAGAATCATTTCTGAGTTATCATGCAGGATTAAAGCAAGGGAGGGGTAAAAGAAAAATGGTGCAAGGTTTTCAGCATCTCAGCTTTTTAAGAGAGCAAGTCTTTTGTTTCAGACTGAGGTCATCTGAAACACTGGGGAAATAGGAGGACTGGAAAGAAAAATGCATCCCAAAGAAACTGTTATCAGGGGAGGGCAGCCAGCCCACACTGGCAGTTTTGGAGGTTATAGGTCTCTAAACAATTTTATGGTAATCTCCTGGTCCTGCCAACATCAACGTCAAAGACTGCTGCTTTTGGTGGAGTTGCAATTGCACCCTGGTTTATAATTAAATTTTATTTCCCGGCCACATTCACAATTAAATAAATAAACCAATTAAAATGCCAGTAAAGTTTATCTTCAGCAGGTGCTCAGAAATTGCCTTTCTCCCTTGCTGACTCATTGTCTGTATATGACCATCCCCAGTACTATTTGAAAATGGCTTCTTCACAAAAACTGAAACAAAATTGCTTACAGCTACAGTTAGTGTTTCAAACAATTTGTGTATTTAAGCAAAAGTATGAGTGAAGTTCAGTCTGGCTCTTGTGCTCAGAAGTGCACAAGCAGATATATAAGTAAAAGAAGTATAAACTTCCAGAGTCCCTGGACAGTTTTGGTGAACGTGTGCCACCTCCTCTGACTGTGACAGATACTTTCTAGCAAATCCTGTGTAAATACTGTGCATTTCTCATTATACTTTAAGTAGTTTATCCTATTTTTTAGCTGCACGGGGTGTGGCTGCATTGTTTCTATTTGCCTGTGTTGGAGAGAGGCTCTCTGAAGATTTTGGACTTGCGTAAAATGTATTCATGAACTTAAGCCTAGAAGGAAACATGAGCTTGTTTACTATGACCTTCTGTAGACAGATTGTTAAATGCCACTGAGTCACCAAACTACTACAACAACAAAATTCAAATTCATGGCTCATAGGCTTTATCTCAGAACTCCTAGGATTTCAGTTGAATCTGAAGCTGAAAAAAGTCATCCTTGGGGACTTCCTCGTGTCCCTGGTGAGTATCTTCTCGTTGTCTCCTGCCCCCAGCTGACTGAGAAGCTTGTCCCTATTCCAGGATACACTGAAATTCACGGGAAAAAGGTAAAACCTGTGTGTGCTTTTCAAACCATGCATGCAGAGAATTTTGAAGGGCTATTTTAAAGAATGAGGCAAGCAGTTGGATTCCTTGGTCCTACTGATTTAAAACTGGGACAATTCTCAAAGAAAGTCTTTGGGGTGGGCTGAACCCTGCCCGGGGCCCCTTGACTGTGTGACCCCACTGCCACCACCGCGGCTGTCTCCAGAGGGGACAGAGCACTTGGCTCATTTGCAAATACTTATATTTAAATACATCAGCCAGGGAGTCATCCCGAGCTGAGCCACACTCCTGAGCTGCTTCAGCAGCTGCCTGATGTGCAACTCACCTCCTTCTTGAAGAGGTTAGTGGACCCAAACTAGCATTTAACATTTTCACATCGTCCTCATAATCAGACACATGTGCCATGAAAATACCTTTCCAGTTATCTAGATTAATGTGTCATAGAATAAAAGGCAAATACAGAAAATAAAATTATCTCAGTAATCATATTCAGTCAAAACTAGAATTTTAAGTAATTTTGTTGTCAGAAATACAGGCAAAAGAGCTATATAATTCTTCAGACTCCTATAAAAGCTTTTGAAGGGTGCTATCAAATGTCTCCAAAGTCCATAGAAAATGTTATTTTAGGTTAGCACTGAGATGTCTGACTCATTTGGCTGTAATGAACATCCTTCTCTAACATCAAACTAAGTGTGTGCTCTCAAACTAAGTATATGCTTTTTTGAGATGTAGTAAACCAAAATGTATTTCCCTGGAGCAGGCCTCTTAGGGACTGACAGATCATTTACTTCAGATACTGAGGATAAAGCACTATCTCTTAATGCCTGTCCATGTGGTAGGTGACTAAATAACCACAGCAGTGTAAAAACACAAGTTCCACTATACTGTATTAATATTATAAAACACAGCTTCTACTATACTGCATAAAATAGCAATGAAAGGATCACTTTACTGCTATTGCCCTCAAACTCATAAAATAAATAAGTCCCGTTAAGTTCTTTTTTATTATTTTTTAAAAATATACAATATCTGGACAATTTAATTTTCCCTTGATTTGGCTTGTCTTTTAAGCTTTTGTTTCTTACTCAATCCAATATGGTCGTTATGAATGTAAGGAACATTTCAGCATCATTTTTACTCTATATCAGCAAAAGATTATTTGAAATGCCAGGAGCACAAAATCTATTTCTCCATACAATCAATTTCCATCTGAATCACACATAGCCCACTGCTGCAGGACAGCCACTGGAAGAGAGGAGAGCATTGCTCTTGCTGTGAACTGGTGTAGTGTAATTTCTACAGGTTCTTGGCTCCTCTGAACAAGCTGTGACAAAAATTTGAAATGCTTTAAACCTGGACTTGGAAAAATATATAGTACAAGATATTATGGGACATGCTGCTCCCTGTCTGGCGTTCACACAAGGCTTGAGAAACAGTTTGGTGTTGTGGCTGAATTGAGATCACAGCTTTTCTCTCAAGAACAGCTTAATCTAATCTGAGGTCCCCTCGCAAAGTGGCTCCTGGGCAAGTGTTATATATGATATTTAAGTGTCTTAACAGTCTATCTGCAGAATTTTGTCTCTGAATGGACACAGATCCTCTTAATAAAATGACCAGAAGACAACCAGCATAGTGTTTGAATCATCATCAGTGTCAGGGCAGGGAATGAAGGATTGCCTCTGAGAGTGATGAGTCCTATACAGATACTGCCAGTGAGTGATTTTCTACCAACATCAGCTTTTCATCTCTTTTAAATACAAGTAAATTGCAGGCTGGGAACTATGGGACCTGCCAGAGTAGATGCCATCTTCCAAGTATCTCTCTCAGGACCAGAAATCAGTTTTTCTCTTTGGGGAATGGCTCAATGAAACCATAATCCTACCAAAAGCTTGACCTCAAGGAGAAGATCACTCTTACCTGTCTGTGCAGCCAGGCATCGCTCTCATCTTCATGTTTCTAAAACACAAAAAGGTCATTAATCCCATACTTGTCACATATTATATTTTGCCTAACAATGCAGGAAGCTGTCAGATTGCAGTTGAAAGGTTGTTCAGAAATACAAAGAAACTGTTTAAATATGTGTTTCTGGAGTGGAATCCAGTGACTGCTTTCCTTGACTTTCCTCCCTGATGGATAAGCATTCTATAGATCAAGAAAGCATTTTACTCATACAGACAAAACACATAAATCCACAAGATGTATTATTCCCCAAAGAAATAAAGCTTCTTAGGAAATAAATAAAGGTTGAAATGAAAGTTATCAAGAAAAAACTTCTCACCATGCTCTATGTACAGAATTGAATCATTTTTTTTCAAGGGATGGGTGTATCAGAACAATTTTATACAGCAGAAACACATGCCAGTTTAAATGATGGAGTCTGCTAATCCAGATCTTATATCAATACACCATTTGTATTAGTGCATTTATAGAAGGGATTAATTAACTACAATTAAGGCATGTGTAGATAAGCATGAGCTGGTTTTAAAGCCATTAAATACATATAATACAGCTAGAATGTTGCAAAGATATTTAGGTTGCAAATTGTTGAGGTGTGTGAGCTTGTGTGAGGATACAGGTATTTCAATACATATAATCACTCTCTTTCACATGCACAAAATGTTTTTGGGTTTCTAGGTGTTGAAAAAGAATTAAAAATTGTGAACATTGTTTATATGCTGTCTGCCTAAATTAATGTGTGCCAGCTGACTTTTCATCGTGTAAAATAACTTAAATATTTTCCCCTTGCCTGGGTTATGAACACTGATGGCAAGTGACCGCTGTGCAAATCTCTCCTACCTTGGTGCAAACCCCCGTGGTGGCGTCGCAGAGCGTCAGGATGGACACGTTCTGGGCCCTGTTCAGCCAGTTCACTGCCACCTTGGTGCTGGTGGCCCATTTCACCATGGTGATGTAGTAGTCCCTGCAAACACAGACACGCACAGACCAAATCACAGCGCTGCCATCCTAATGAACTGCCACACGACAGAGCGGCGGGGGGCTGCTGCAGGCCAGCAGTCCGGGAGAGAGCTGTGGTTTTACAGAACTTCATGTCCTGATGTCTCTAGGCTGCTTCATGTATGGATTTCAACCCCTAAAAATGACACTTTTAGGGCTGTGCAGGTGTTTTATCAGCCGCTTCTGGAAGTTATTTTCAAAGAAGAGACGAATATAGAGATAAAGAGTCTTTCAAGCTATTCTGTCTTCTGAGAAGGATTGAACTGCTCGGAGCTACAAATTTATGCACAGGTGGAAAAGAAACTGCAAATCATTTCCATTCTGAGCACACTAACCTGAGATGACTCAAACCCATCACTACCAATGATTGGGTTCTTTACGCTTATGAAAAGTTGATGGCCTTTGAGTATTCCAACTACACACCAAAGTATCCAGGAGTGTTACATTAAAAGACAAATAGTAAGAAGGATAGAGTTTGGAGTGACACAGGGTTTCTGTAAAGCAGATGCAGCTGGTTGCCATAAAGACATCAGCAGAGACAGTTTGCATCAGCAAAACCACCCTCCCACACTCCCTGCACCATCTTATTTCTGGACATATTCAGGTTGTGATGATGCTCGGAGTAAATCGTGGGTGTGGGCTGCACAGTCCTGCAACCGATACCCTCAGGAAAAGTCCCGTAAAATAGTGAAGAATGCAACCACTTAGGCTGGGCTGGAAAATACAGGAATAAAGTCACTGATGGTTGCCTTCTCAGAGCCAGGCCATGGTGCTACCAGACGTCCACCTCTGCAGCAATTCAGGGCTTCACCACTTCATTTGTAGGGCACAACTCCGGCTGAACTGTCAAAGCTGGTGATGTTATAATACACTGCCGGGCTACGTGGGCCAAGGCAGCCTTAAAGTATAATACGACTTTTTACAGCCTACGGTCTATAAAAAATTTATCAGTTCATTTGTTTGCTATAAAATATGTATAAGGAATTGTTGCTCTCATTGGAAATAATGCGTTGTGCTGCTGGAGAGTCCTTCGTGTTCTGGCAAGGGCTCGTGCGTATACTGAAGAGAAAGGGCAAAAGCACAAAGGTCTGTTTGCCTAGAAATGTAACAAGTTGGAAATTGATTTTGTGCTTTTCAGTAATATTTAGTGCCTGAATTGGCTGGGGGAAAAAGGAACAAAAGGCCTCAGTGCTTGCATCCACTGCACTGGGGGGAAAGATATACCCACGTGAGACAACAGCAGTCTGAAAATTTAGAGCCTGAAATAAAATTGTAATTTTACTGTTTATCAGCAACCGCATAGGCCCTAAGAGGAAAAAAAAAAAAAACAATACAGCAAAATTAAACTGTATAACTGTCTCTTTCTCTCCAAAATGAACTGAGCAGATTCAGTCTCCCCAGAAAAGGAATGTGATTTCAGTACTTATTGTGGCTTGGAGCATTTTTTCCATAAATCCATTTTAAAGTTTCAAGGACATATATTCAGTTTTTACATCCCTCTTGCTGTTTGAACACAGGAGCCACAGTTCTTCCTCAGTAACTTTTAATTACTATTTTAGGTTAATCAGGGTGCTCCCTACCACCCCAGAGAAGGGCATGAAGTCTCAATTTCTCTCTGAAGCCTCTCCCAGCTATCAAGACCATGGATAACCCAGCCCACAGATAACTGCAGGTACTTGTGCAGTCATTATTCTGGTTTCTGAGTAGTGTGGAGTCTTTAATTTCATTTACTTCCCTTCACATCTCTTCTATAGGACAACCAAGTTTTATGGTTCCCATTTTGCAGAGGAAAATGAGACAAGAAGGTGTGATTCATCTCAGCTAATTTTGAACATCTGCTGCTCCTGCAGCTGCACTGGTTGAGCAGTCAGTGGAGAGAAATGGGAAGCCAGTGCATTTCCCAAGCCCTCTCTGCCTGACCTGTCCCACATTTTATATGGAGCTGATTTAAGGGAGAACCTGTTTCTTCCAAAGAACGAAATCTGTACCAGCAGGTTCTTGACCACTGCATTTATGGTCATCCACACCAGAGCAAAAGGCGAGGGGCACCTTGTCTGAGCCCTGTCAGGGTGGGTGAAGCCATCCTGAGTTTTACAATGGGTTTCCCCATCCCAGCAAAGACGCTGTTGGTTTGGTTTGCAATCATCTGAGACTGGTTATTGCGCAGCACCCTGCTCCATGCCCCAGCTTTCCATGGCTGCTCCCTGGAGGCAGGAATCCCCAGCATGAGGTGGGACTCTACAATATGAATACCACAGTATGAGCATGGGAATCAAGCCCCAAACTCCACAAAGAACAGGCAGTGATTTACTTCAGGTCAAGGGACAGGCAGCAGCACAGCCCGTGGTCCCTGGGGCACAGACAGCTCCTGCCTCAGATCCAGACTGGACTTGTCTGAGTTTTCCCATTATTTATTTGTTCCTGGCCCATGCAAGGGTCAGTGATGATTTCTGCACTCAAGGGAGATAATACCATTGCTCAATTTACCACCTGAGATGCAAATATGATGTGAGAAATAAGCTGAGTCATGATCCAGTTCTGACCATCTGTTGATGAAACTCTTGAAGTCCAGTGGTTCTCACCAAAATAAAAAATGCCTGTGAGGCATTCAATGTTGTAACACTACTTTTCTCCCCTTCAATTTCAACCTCTTTCCCCTCACTTTCTTTTTCTCACAGAAAAGCATGGCATTGGAGAAAAATTGACAAATATGTTCAGAATGAATGCTATTTAAAAATGACAAGTGATCAATATTGTACATTTCACCCCAAAATATATTTCCCCATCATCAGCTTTGCTCTGTTCTTTTTTTTTTTTTTTTAAACTGAAAAATACCCAATTTCTGTGGAAAATTTCTGGCTTCTTTCAATTTTGAAAGAAAAAAAGGCCGTGGCATATCTCCACTTTATTATCAGCTTTATTAATTGTACTAAATCACTTGCTCCAGATAAAAAGAACACGAAATACCATTCTGTCGATACATCATCTGTACTGAGCACATTGAAATGCTTCAGATAGGATGTGTCTGCTGGAAGATCCTTATCACCAGCTTCCCCTGCTTTCTTGAAGCTCCCTTCTGTAACTGAAGGTACAGTACACTCCTCCTGCCTATTTTAATGAAATTTTATCACGCAGATTCTCTCATTTCAGAAAACATATGCATAATGAAAATGCACCCCTATTGCTCTGGCAGCACAGCTTCTATCATCCCTAGAGATGGCAATGGCCGTGGTTTTGATGAAATATACAGGCACTAATTAATTAAAATGTATTTTCCATCATTTTGCAATGTTGATTGCAGCCAAATAAATTACGGCCACCCATAACCATATAGAACAAATTTATTAACAACACTTGGATCCTGCAGTCGGAAGTTATTGCTGTAATTGAAACCTTTCTGAGTCTCTCTGTTTAAAGAGAATGCTACCAAAAGAGAAATGATATTTTTCAGGAACCATCATTCTGATGCTGTGATGGGAATACTGTGATCCTGAATTCCCATCTGCTGTACACAGGTCTGAAATTGTATTTTTGAAAGGCAAATGCCCATTTGGTTTGGCCACAGGTCATACATCTTCTTTTGCATAAAGGGGTTTAGGTTATTTTAAAGTTATTCAGTATAAACCTGTTTTAATATAATGTTCTATAAAATACAGGTAATAAGACAAATAATTTGGAAAAAAGAAAATTAAGATTTACACAAAATGAAACTTTTTGATAGCAGCAGAGAAAGGTCCAGTGTTAAAAACTGTAAAATGATCTTGAAAAAAGTCAGGCTCTGATCTAAAACCCCAAGGGAACTGGGGCCAGCATCCCAGGGTGAGAAAGCACCTACCTCATTCTCTGATCATCCGGGGGAGTCATTTCCAGGTCATGAGTGGGTCCATTCAGACCAATCACATGCAAAGAAATAGTTGGATTTTCCATTCCAGCCTGGATTTTAAAAAAGAATAAATTACCATATCATATACAACACAGAATAGTTTTGAATTATTATATCCCCATGGATTATAAAAAGCATTCCCATTGAAGGGGATATGGATTGCACTGCTCTGGTCTTTCACAGGGAGACTGCAAATCTGGGGAGGTGTGGAGAGGTTGGTTGGCAAAGACAAGGGGCAATTTTACTCAGGACACTTCTAACTTTAGTAAAAATTCTACTTTTCATGGCAACTAGAAATTTTGCTATTTCCTGCACCTTTTGACAAAACGTTGTCCAACAGGATGATGGTTGATATAGTAAAATACTGATTCATTTTGTACTGCAGGAAAGGGCATCCCTTGCTGAACCACGGTGATTTCCACAAAACCTGCATATATGTGGGTGTCTCTCCTGTTAAATTATGGTTCGATTTGGACCAGCATGTGAGGTCTTAGGCAATCAGTGCTTAAAGCAAGAAACCCAGAAGGAATGACTGCAGCAGGCACCCCTGTACTGCTTCAGAGCAGGAAATCACAGCAATAACAGCAGCAGCGAGTCTGTGCTGGTGGAGAGCTGTGTCAGTGCTGGGCACCCACTGCGGGTCTCTGCAGTCGAGGGGAGAGTGGCTCCGAAGCATTTTCTGTCTTTCAGGCACAGTAAATCTCTAAAACCAATGTCTCCGCTGATGTAAGGCCATCCTGGATATTCTAAGGAAGCTCAAATACTACATTTTCCTTCTATACAAAAGGGAATATATCTAAATACAGAATATATGTATATGTGTATGTATGTATGCATTTATCAATATAAAATCTAAATATAGAAACGTATCTAAATATAGAAACATATCCAAATATAGAAATATAGAAATTCCAAACCCTCAGGCACCAACAACCCCATTCTGGAGACAAACCCTCAGACACCATCCAACTTCCATCTGTTCCAGCATGAAAGCACAATTGCCCTTGTGCGTGCAAAAAAGCAAGGATTTTTAAATTTTATTTTCACTATATATAGAATTACTAATTCTCATAAAACCACAAAACTGCAATTTTACAAATGCAGCTAAAGAGTGATGGAGACCACACTTATTGGGGAAACAGCTGATCTTCCCTCGGATAGGTTTATTTTCATTGCCTATGAGCGCGCATTATCAGTCTCCTGTCTGAGTCTACAGGAAAGAAACAACTATTTATTTCTGGTAGAACAGCAGGACTGATTGTTTTATTTTCCATTACCTTTGGATAATGATATGTTTTGACAGTAGGGTAAAGGATGTTGGTATATATCGGGATCTCCATGGTGGGGACTCTGGAGGCATTAATTGTTGCATATGCCAACCTGGTGCCATCAGGAGACCACCAATGAGCAATGTGAGTCTTCAAGATCTCCTCTAATTAAAAAAAAGAGAGAGAGAGAACAGGAAAAAAAAAAGGCTATTAGAGGTAAATTACTAGTTAGCAATAAATGAAATAGTGCAGATATGAAAATCCCAGTCTAATCACAGCACAGGGAGGATGCCACAGGAATATCAATCAGAAATACTCATCAAATTATGCCATATACACAAATGAACACAATTGATAACAATTACTCTGTATTTATAGGTTATTAAGCTTAATTACCTTTGCTGAAGAAACATCAAATTATTCATATTAGTAAACACACTCATGACAGCATAAAAGGCCCTGCTGCTCCTGCCATGTGTCCTGCACATGATTAGAGTTCACAACATCTGACTAGACAGATATCTGTCAATTCCAACAGTGTTTATGCAAGTGCTTCAGCAATTTAAATATTCCTAAGTTCTGTTGCCAGTTGGGGATAAACAAATACAGCAATTTTCTGTAACTTATGAAAGGCTGGACCATCAAAACAAGATGCCAGGCCTTACAGTCTGTGCCTTGGATACCATCTTGACTTTTATCCCTATTTCACTTTTTAAATCACTTTTGCAAGGCAATTTGCCATAAGTAGCCAGGGTTAGAGCCTGATCCTTTATACATCTGACTTTTGAGAGTTTTGACATTTCAGTAATATGTTGCCACTGAAAAGGTACTCAGAAAGATGCCAATGCAAACACATCAGAGTTCAAGTATGTAAGGAGAAAACAGTACTGCCACCATGTGAAATTATTTTTAATACTGGCAGAACCTAGTTCTCATTAAATTAAAATTCAAATAACTTCTAATTTCTAATACTTTTCATATCATCTAATATCCTTCGTTGTACAGATTTGCAAAAAACCTGTAAAATTCACTCTTGGTCCAAAGTGTCTCCAGTTACTGACATTTGGAAGACGTTAACTTGGCTTTTTAAACCTTCCATTTTGTGAAAGACAATAATGTAATCCATTTTCATTAAGAGGCTTAATATCATGTGAGTCATTCCTATTTAAACCACCAGAAGGGCTTGCATATGCTGTACAGATTGATGGGCAGGAAGATGGGTCCCATTATTTTAATGTGAGAATAAAAATTGAAGAGGCTGCAGAATGTTCACCATGAAGTCCTGCTACACAGGTCCAAGCAGCTCCAATATCTGCTGCCATCACAGGTCACTGGAAAAATAGATGAGGATTTTCTGTGTTCAGACCCACCAGGTTTATACACCATCCCCTGATGACTCCCCCCCATTCCAACCAGGACATCCCTCTGGTCTGATGAGTACAAACTCACCAGAGAAGGTTTAACTTAAAAAAAAAAAAAAAAAGAAATTTGGATGAGCAATCCTTGCAGAATAGACAATTATATTCTTCACAGGGCAAGTAAAAACTTTGTTAATCAAGACTTGCATATGGTTTGGAATAAAACTCAAGGTAACATCAGAGAGGGTGCAAGGGAAAATTAATCCTCAATACCTATGGTTATCACAAATAACTAATTAATTAATCAATACTTAATGGCAGCATGTAAGTGATGTTTTGGAAAGATATTTAGGAAGATAGAAATGTTTCATGGGAAAGCACATCTGGCAAATTTGTTTTGCTGCACTGTCCCACCTGTTATATGTACGTTTAAAAGATGCTGCTTTTGACTTCTATATTGGTTGCCCATTAAAGAGATAATGAAGAGCATAAAGGAAAAGGAGTAAAGCTGGCTGGCAGATGAATCCTTGACATTTTAACATTAATTAGGAATGATTTTATTCAGCAAACATTTTCTCCAGGACATCAGACTTAATGAAGCTGTTCTGCTGAAGGTCACATACCCAGAAAGGTTTTAGTGCAGGTTTTGTGGTCCTCTGTTAATGAGGTTTAACTGAGTGAACCTTTGCCTTGAAACAAAGCCAGGACCTTGCTGTTATTAGAGAGATCAGTTAGTTTTAGCAAACCAGAGAAAATTCTTATGGAACATAGAATGGATTAGCACCACAAAGTTCTTTCAGCTGAAAGAAAAAATGATTTGCAGACAATTTGTTCTTGGAGACAGTTTATTTCTTGCATTTGCATTTAGCACATGCTCTGAAAATCAGTCACATTCAACACTTCTGGGTCTTTCTAAAGTTAGTTCAGATCCTGCCTCATGTATATGAAAAAACAGGTTCTCCTTAAACACAAAAGCCCCCCTACATATATAGATCATGACTTCCTGACTAAGAGCATAAAGTGGTAATTGATCAAAACTTTAGCCCTCTTCCCCAGAGCTTGCAGTTGCTGAGTGCTGAGGATGCTGTGTGTGAGCTGCAGAGACTCCTCACAGTCAGATCCTGGTGCCTCTGTGCTCCTTCTTTCTCCACAGTTTTGCCTGCCAGCCCCGGTGGGCCATGCAAACCTGAAAAATAGTGAGGATAAAGCGTGTGGTTGCCTTAGCTGAACTAGGGCTGCTCAGACCTGCTGGCTGGGTTCAAGCATGGGGTGTGAGACAAGCCAGTGCTTACTCCATGTCAGCACATTCAGTAATGAATCACTCTGAAAACAGCTGGATAACCCCGCTCATGGGTAGTGACTCTTCAGTGGGGACATGTATTAGCCAGTGACGTGTTTGTGCTCAGGAAGTGTTATAGGATGTGTATTTTAATCCTTTTCCTAGCTGAATAAGGCCCAATTGAACGATCATTCCAAAGCTGTGTGAAACAAAGAGTCTTCGAAGTTAACAAACCCTCAGGAAGAGCATTTGAAGTCCTAGGTCAGAGTGACAGCTGGGTATATATCCATCTTAGGGACTTCAATATCACTGGAGGAGAAGAAACCGGAGGCAATAACAGAGGTGTGATGAGAGAAACACTCCCTGAGCTGAATTCAAGGTTGCTGCATTAGTGCATTACGTGGGTGGCTGTCTTTGGAATCAAGACCCGAGAAGCACCCAGAGTGAACCAGGCTGCCCAAAGTGGGAATGCCATCTCTCCTGAAGGATGTGTTTCCCAGTAGATGCTTTCTTGCTCACCATCAGGGAGCAGAATGAGAAGACCCCTGCTTCGGTTCTCAGCTGCCAAGTAACAAATTGTGTTACTGGGCTTGGATGAATCTGCAGCTTGGATGAATCTGAAGCAAGCTGAATCTGGCTTGGATGCAGCATTTAGCTGATACCATACAGGCAATCCCTGGAAAGATTCTAAAGTGGATCAGAAATTGGATGGACATTTTTAGCAGGTGTGTCATCAAAAATTAGCCCAGCGTGTGTATAAAGTTAAGCAGCCACCTGCTTGTTTCAAACTGCAATTTAATTCCAACAGTACTTGCAAGAACAGTGAAATGGCAGACTTGTATCTTACTTCAAGTAACAAACTTCTCAAGGAATCATAGGAAATGGGTCTGGAAGAGAGTCCAAAAATCCTCTGGCTCATTCCTCCATGGACAATGTCCACCCCNTACATATATAGATCATGACTTCCTGACTAAGAGCATAAAGTGGTAATTGATCAAAACTTTAGCCCTCTTCCCCAGAGCTTGCAGTTGCTGAGTGCTGAGGATGCTGTGTGTGAGCTGCAGAGACTCCTCACAGTCAGATCCTGGTGCCTCTGTGCTCCTTCTTTCTCCACAGTTTTGCCTGCCAGCCCCGGTGGGCCATGCAAACCTGAAAAATAGTGAGGATAAAGCGTGTGGTTGCCTTAGCTGAACTAGGGCTGCTCAGACCTGCTGGCTGGGTTCAAGCATGGGGTGTGAGACAAGCCAGTGCTTACTCCATGTCAGCACATTCAGTAATGAATCACTCTGAAAACAGCTGGATAACCCCGCTCATGGGTAGTGACTCTTCAGTGGGGACATGTATTAGCCAGTGACGTGTTTGTGCCCAGGAAGTGTTATAGGATGTGTATTTTAATCCTTTTCCTAGCTGAATAAGGCCCAATTGAACGATCATTCCAAAGCTGTGTGAAACAAAGAGTCTTCGAAGTTAACAAACCCTCAGGAAGAGCATTTGAAGTCCTAGGTCAGAGTGACAGCTGGGTATATATCCATCTTAGGGACTTCAATATCACTGGAGGAGAAGAAACCGGAGGCAATAACAGAGGTGTGATGAGAGAAACACTCCCTGAGCTGAATTCAAGGTTGCTGCATTAGTGCATTACATGGGTGGCTGTCTTTGGAATCAAGACCCGAGAAGCACCCAGAGTGAACCAGGCTGCCCAAAGTGGGAATGCCATCTCTCCTGAAGGATGTGTTTCCCAGTAGATGCTTTCTTGCTCACCATCAGGGAGCAGAATGAGAAGACCCCTGCTTCGGTTCTCAGCTGCCAAGTAACAAATTGTGTTACTGGGCTTGGATGAATCTGCAGCTTGGATGAATCTGAAGCAAGCTGAATCTGGCTTGGATGCAGCATTTAGCTGATACCATACAGGCAATCCCTGGAAAGATTCTAAAGTGGATCAGAAATTGGATGGACATTTTTAGTAGGTGTGTCATCAAAAATTAGCCCAGCGTGTGTATAAAGTTAAGCAGCCACCTGCTTGTTTCAAACTGCAATTTAATTCCAACAGTACTTGCAAGAACAGTGAAATGGCAGACTTGTATCTTACTTCAAGTAACAAACTTCTCAAGGAATCATAGGAAATGGGTCTGGAAGAGAGTCCAAAAATCCTCTGGCTCATTCCTCCATGGACAATGTCCACCCCAATCCTGTAAAATCTTCACTAGTGGATTTGGCTATTCCTTTTAATACTTGTATAGCACATTTAGCCATAGAACTCCAACATTTTTATTATCACGTCCACTCCTGTCTAAGCACTGAATAGCCTCAGTGAAGTGCATTCAGACCTCTGGCTTCCCTGATAGACTCAATGCAGGGAAAAGCACCAGGCCTTTATCTTGTGCAACCGCAGTGGCAACCAGCAGATTCTGGGAAAAATTGTTGTATGCACCACATTTGGAAATCCACAGAGATGGTTTTAATGTCCTGAACCATAATCTGCCATTGGGGCATTTCTAAAGACGTTTCCCTGACAAATCCACTCGTCAAGCTTGCACAGAGCTCTAAACTGTTAGAGTTCTTCTGTTGCAGTGGGGTGGCTGCAACCTTTCCCTGGGAGACAGCCTTGGCCCGTGGAAGAATCAAGGAGACGATATTTGATAGATGTTTTCAGATTTTATTCCCCCTGGCCGCACATGGCCGGAGCCCGGCAGGGACTCCGACAGCGACTGCCCCCAGAACAGGTCTGGAACAACCCCCCCTGGGTCCCGTGAACACTCCCTTAAGTACAGGATTCCCGCGGGCTACATTCAAAGTGACCAATAGGGGACAGAGTTTGGGTACACATGACCAGGGAACAGGGACAGAGAAACCCCGTGCCCCACGCATCCACTCATGCTCATCCCCCCCACGGGGGTCACCTCTTCATTCTTCTTTGCTAATATGCACATGTAAATGCCATGGCCATGGGTATTTCTTCATGCTTTTCTAAAAATTCAACTAGTTTTGCAGCTTTTGTCCATCCTGAGTCATATCTGTGAATTTTGCCTTTCTGCTGAAGGTGGCAAAGTTCTGGCTTGCTGTTTGGAAAAAGATGAAGCCTTCACGAGTGACTGAGAAATCCATTGGTAGCTTAGAGATTTCTTCCAGTTTTTGAAGTTGACAATAAAAGGAAAAAAGATGGTATCAGGAGAGAAAAACTAAGAAAAAGAAATAATTTTCAGGTGAAGAAAAATATTTCTCCTGGGCCTCCTTATTAGAAGACACAAATAACTTGTCATTTTCTAGTGTGAGTTAACAGAAACAGAGACTTGTACAAGAAGACAAAAATGCTTGGACAGACAAGTTCTCTGACAGTCTGACAGTACCGTTGCAACTCTTTTGTATCACTTAAAAAAATACAAAAATAATTAGAAGGCATTAGCAGTTTAAGATTCAAAAGCTCTCAGGACCAGTGTTATTTATTGCTGATGTAATAAAGTACAGCAGTTCTGGGGACTGTAGCCAGTGGTTCTGTTTGTGTGATGTATTGTAGCTGATGCTTAGATCATGAAGTATTTGATGTGATGAAGACATTTTGCTGTTTTATTCAAACTGTTAATAAAAAGGAATTTTAAGCAAAATGAAATTAAAGCCTGACATAAAGGCCCTGGCTTACGCTGGGAAAGAAAGCTCAAAAGAAATTGTCAGTAGGACGCATCAAAAGAACATGAGAGGAAGAGAGATCACAGAACGGCAAGAGGGTCTAGGAAAGGAGAAAACAAAGACTACTGAGACAGTGAAACCCCAAGGGTTCTCATAGAAACATCAAATAAATACAAATGCTTATTTGACAGCTGCCATCTGTTTTAAAATCAATTACTAGATAATCTCAAAGCACCAACCACATGTCCAAATCGATTACCATTGTATAGTGTGAAAGCAAGTATTTTTAGCCAGTTAGGGAAAACTCATTGTTCATACTGGCCTTTACTGACACGTGTTTCAGGGATGGCTGTGGAAAATGACCTTTTATTCTATATAACCAAATTTTTCTCTCAGTTGCTGTAGTGTAGGCCTACAGTGACCTCCATTAAATCATTGTAATAGGTATAAAATGAGTGTAAAAGTAGTTATGTGTATGCAAATAGTATAAAACTGTTTTAGATTACCATATCCAATCTACATTTTCCTGTGTTGACATTATTTTGTGCTGATGTCAGCAATAACCCTGCAGCACTATTGATTTCAGGGCAATTAATCCTCTTTCACAGTTGTCTAATTGAATCAGGTGGAAAAAAAATGCAATTTTGCAGGTCCACTGAACAATTCAACAGTCTTTTGTAGAAAATATAAAAATTTATGTGGCTGAGGGAAAACTACAGGTTCAGCCCAATTCCACAGTTCCTGACCCTGAGATTATCTGAGATTATCTCACATGGCCAGGGCGTGGTGCTGATAACACCAAGGGTGTGGATTTGATCGCTGTACAGGCCATTTACTGAAGAGTTGAACTCGATGATCCTTGTGGGTCCCTTCCAACTCAGAATATTCTGTGAATCTGTATGCAAACGACAGCCCTTCTCAATCTGCTTGTGCTATTGTCCAAGAGATCCTTAAAAAAAATGAGCTGCAATGCTCCCAGAGATCCTTAAGAAAAACCAGCTTTGATGCTCACCTCTGTGACTCTTTATTCCTACTCGGAACACTCTCCTCTGCCACTGACAGGCAACAAGCTTAGGAAGAATAAACTATTACTTGCTTTCATGGCGTTCCTGA
Organism: Mystacornis crossleyi; assembly: GCA_013400655.1. Taxonomy (NCBI): domain Eukaryota; kingdom Metazoa; phylum Chordata; class Aves; order Passeriformes; family Timaliidae; genus Mystacornis; species Mystacornis crossleyi. The sequence continues at coordinate 50,250 of VYZQ01001435.1, forward strand.
GTATGTGAGAGCACTTTACAAACACCAGATCCTTGATCCAAAATCTCACAGTGGAGGGCGAGCAGCTCCTGTGTGTTTGGCAGCCATGAGAATGTGGCAGCCCCTCATCTCAGGGAAAGGAACCCAGCCAGGAGTTCTGAGTCTCCTCAAGCACAGGGAAGGTGTGGGATGCAAGTGTCATTAGTTCCTCTTAGTCATTTGGTTTAATTGCTTGAACACGTGTTGCTTTCTGCTCACGCAGTCTGGCAGCCCCTTGCTCCTGCGGAAAATCGTGTGGAGACCGCACCAAGGGTTTGACCAGTGCTTTTCCCTCCCTGTTGCCAGATGCTGAGGGCTGGGAGAGAAGCTCATTTCAGCAGGGTGGTTCTTGCTGGGCACTGGGGACAACCACTCTTCATGTGCTCTGTGTGGTCAGCAAGGTCACGTCTTACTTCCACATCTCTAATGTGGGCCCCAGAGCTGCTGCGTGGCCTGAGCCAAGCCCAGGCTTGGCAAACAGGCAAACCCCACCGCACCTGAACACGAAAGGGCTGTGGTCCACCTTCACGTCTGTGAGATGGACGTGGCTCTGGGTGACAACACCACAAGCTGCAGTGCTCCAGCAGCAAAGTCACTGTGGGATGCTTGCTGATACCTGGCCAAGATCCCTGAGGGAACACACGGGAATGAAGAGCAAACAGCATCCAGAAAAGCCAGACTGTGCACATCAGAGGTAACTCTGCAAGACAGCCTGACCAAATCCTGACCACTCCAACCTGGACTCCTCATCGTAGGCCCAGTTATCAGCAATAATCACCAGTGTTGGTCTAGGACAATCTTTAGGAGACCAATCCCCAAGAAGCAGGATGAGATCATGTTAGCATGGGAGCAAGCTCCTGACAGACAGAAGAGACTTTCTGAGGCTACTAATCTCACCCCATTTAGAAACTGTTGATTTAACGTTTGTGGTTTGTTTGTTTGTTTGTTTTCCCTGGTCCATTGATTCTTCTAATTTGTTGTGTTTCCAACCCTAAAGGATTCTGTGTTTGCCATATGAGTCAGGACATTAGGGGTGTTGTTTACAAGGTTATTGGCAGGTAGCTGCCAGACCTTATTTACCGTTTGAGTGCTTGGGGGCTTCAAAAGCTGGTTTTATTGAACACCAGCCTGATCCTATCCTCAGGTACACCTCTACAGCCCCTACAGAATACACACAGGAGGCCAAGCTCAGACTGTAATAACCAAGAAATCATGAATGTTTAAAATCTCCCTGAATCATACAAAAAGATTTGTTGGGAAAAAAACCCCAACCACCTAACAAAACAGATACACACAAGTATGAGATGTCATCTGAGATGTACATGTGGATTCTTACTAGTAAGGGAAGAATTCAACTATTTGAAAATAGGCAGAGTGTCTCCTCCAGGCCACCTTCACATCGTGACACACTGAGTGCACTCAGCTCTGCAAATCCCACTTGAGGTGCAAAAAAGCCACGGAAAGGAGCTGTCCTTCAGGTTTCACATGGTGTCCAGCAGGAGCAATGAGCAACTCCCCAGGAGGTTTGGCACCTCTCTAGAACAAGCACAGCAGGCAGGCAGGGTTACCANAGGGGTGTTGTTTACAAGGTTATTGGCAGGTAGCTGCCAGACCTTATTTACCGTTTGAGTGCTTGGGGGCTTCAAAAGCTGGTTTTATTGAACACCAGCCTGATCCTATCCTCAGGTACACCTCTACAGCCCCTACAGAATACACACAGGAGGCCAAGCTCAGACTGTAATAACCAAGAAATCATGAATGTTTAAAATCTCCCTGAATCATACAAAAAGATTTGTTGGGAAAAAAACCCCAACCACCTAACAAAACAGATACACACAAGTATGAGATGTCATCTGAGATGTACATGTGGATTCTTACTAGTAAGGGAAGAATTCAACTATTTGAAAATAGGCAGAGTGTCTCCTCCAGGCCACCTTCACATCGTGACACACTGAGTGCACTCAGCTCTGCAAATCCCACTTGAGGTGCAAAAAAGCCACGGAAAGGAGCTGTCCTTCAGGTTTCACATGGTGTCCAGCAGGAGCAATGAGCAACTCCCCAGGAGGTTTGGCACCTCTCTAGAACAAGCACAGCAGGCAGGCAGGGTTACCACGTGTCATACACAATAGCCAGACTATCTTATTGGCACATCAGTCTTTTGGGTCCTGATTTGCAATAAAAGCTGTCCTCTTTCCAAAAAATATACCAGAAAAATGTTGAGTTGCCTCCACATCCTCACTCTCCTCCTTTCAGAAGCTTCTTTCCCTGTGCTTCTGGGTTTTTGTCACCTGTACCCCACCCTCAGGAATCCCTAGTTTTCAAAAGCATTAATGATTAATGCTCACAACAGCTCCTAACAATTAGTAGAAGTCCTTTGGTTGTGTGAGTCAGTCTCAGTGTCAGTAACCACCTTTGGACCACGATGACAAGACTGACACACAGACACGAGCAGGTCTGTGATCTGTCAGGATGTCCAGATGTAGTAATGAAAATGGGGGCTGAATGATGAAAATAGAAATATCAGAGATCCTATCCTCAGTTATTCCTGTTTCCAGCACTCATTCCAAAGAGCAAATGCATCTAGGAAGCCCATCCACAGTGGCAAACTGCTGCCTGCCACTAATGTATAATAACAATGTATTTTTCCATCACCTGGCACAAACTTAATCCCACAGCCTGTGGTCAGCTCTTCATGAAAGCCTGTCAGCTAAAGGCACTAAATCTGTAGAAACATTTCCCGGCAGAAATCTTCTGAGCAATTTGCAGTGCAGCTGACTGATGTGGGTAAACACTCATTGCAAGGTTCTGTCACACCTTCTCAGTTGCTAAGGTCCCAGACCAGACAGAATTCACATGGCCCAAGTGAAGTAGGGCTCTTTACAGACAAATCCTTTTCTTCTTTGCCCCTCTGGTGCCGCTGAACAGGTTGCTATGGCTGGAAGTGCAATTTGCTTATCTGTGCAATGCAGTGAGGCAAATCAGGGCTTTCATCACATGCTGAATATTACTCCATTCAAACCTGCTCAAGTAGCTTCAACTTCACCTTTCTTTTAAATTTAAAATTACAGATTCTTCCTAACAAATCTATGGGGTTTATGATAGGAGGAAGATGGACAGCCAGCCTTGACACAGGGGATCCATTTCAATAGCTACAGATGTATCAAGAAAGTTAGTGATCACAAAACCCTCTGAATCAAAAATTCATTAGACGATTGCAATAGTTCAAGAACACAAGTGCCCAAAAGCAATCTCTTTTAATGTTTCATAAAGAAGTATGAGAGATAAGAAGACTGAACAACCTGACATTGCTATTAAAGAACTTGATTCTTCAACCCCATGGACTTTTATCAGCACTTGCACAAGCTGTCTTTCATGTGAATTGCTTGCATGATTTATTCACTCTGAGCAGCACCTGCAAGTCACCTAGTCTGAGTGCTAATAAATGTCAGTTATATTGCAAAATACAGCCCTGCTTTATGAAATGGGAACTGGAGCACATTGACTGAATTTAGTTTAGCTCCTAATTCCTTACCTGGTTAAAACTGCTGAAGTCATTGAACAGCCATTAAAAAACCACTCAGGGTATATATTGCCCTGTTATGGCAATATTCCCAGAGGTTTCAACTTGAACAGTGACTCAGGACCTGGCTAACTGAGAGATTTAACTCAATAATGACTCAGAGGATGAATCTGATTTTACAGGACTGAATAATCAGAGGAACTAATGAGATCAATAGAGTCACCCAGGAATAATAAAAAAAGAGAGCTGGATAAAAACAGAATTCAAATTAGCTTACAGCAATATTTCAGAAAAAAATTTCTTCTAAAATAACAAGAACATTTATTATTAATGAAGGTAATGGCATGTAATCAGGTTATACCACTGATGGATCGGAGGGGTTTGACTGTGTTTATCAGTTGTGGCACTTGCATTTTGATCAGAATTCTGTTCTTCCTAGGTGTGTGTCTTGAAGGTCCTCAACTCTGGACTCAGGTAAGCATTAAGAAAAGACAAACATCCCTGCAGGATAATGTCCACCCATCAAAATCTCTTTTATCCCTGCTACCAGGAAATACTTTCTTTTTTTCAGTATTTTTGAGCCGTAGACTCACTCCTGTGCAGTAATCCTAAATCTACTGACAAAAGTAAAGGGAAAGCTGTGGCCCTGGGGCAGGGACACCAACCAGGTCTGTGCAACTCTGGTTGTCAGTGACAGCCTAGAAACTCCCGTAAGTGAGACAGGAAATAAACCCCAGTGGGTTTGGTGTGCAGAATGCCCCATGGGGGAAATTCCAGTAGGTCCAGAGGAAGCCAGGAAGAGGATTAGAGGGCTGGAGCACCTCTGCTGTGGAGGCTGAGAGCTGGGGTTCTTCAGCCTGGACAAGAGAAGGCTCCAGGCAGAATTTTTTGCAGCCTTTCAGTACTTGAAGGAAGCCTATAGGAAAATGGGGACAAACTTTTTAGGAGTCGGTTGTGACAGGAAAAGTGGTGGTGGTTTTAAAGTGAAGGAGGGTAGAAGAGATATATGAAAAAAGTTTTTTACAGTGAGGGTGGTGAAACAGTGGCACAGGTTGCCCAGAGAGGTGGTGGATGCCCCATCCCTGGTCATCCAAGGTCAGGTTGGACAGGGCTGGGCTTGGTCAGGAAATGGGGTGCCCAGTGCCCAAGGCATATTTCCCGTCATAGGCACCACCCCCATGTACATCTATATTTGCTAATATTATTATTTTTGAATTTATGACTATCTTAATTTCCTTAGAGACTCCAAAGTTTGTGTCTCTAATGATTACTGGTTTTACTTTAAAGCTATGACCATCAGAGTCTTCTAAAGAGAGTTTTAATTGGATAGTGAATTAAATACCAGATGATGTTGACTGTTCATAGTGGCAGTGGAATTCCAGATATTTAAAATTCTTTTAAAATTTCATTATATTGATTTGAATTTTCTATTCCCCGTTGCACCTTGTTTTTCTTGGCTGTACATTGATTCCATTATTTTCAGCTTTTTAATTTCAGCTGACAAAAACTCTATCCATAAACCAACATATAAAAATTTCTGAAAAAATATCCCAAAATATACGGAAATGTACATATAAACATACACAGGGCCATGCAGTAACAGTGACAATAAATTGCCTGTATAATTGGCTCTAAAACTGGTAGGAATAAAACTTATTAAAAATCAATATCATAGAAAGGCAATTAAGAATTTTAAGGGAAAAAAAGCCCTGATTAATTAACTGCAAATTATAAGTATTACTTTGAATTGCACTGTACAGAACAGGCTCAAATTACCAATTATCCCTGCCCGCTTTGTTCAAAGATCATGAATGTGCATTTTAATTTACGCTAGAGAAAGCCAAATATACTGAGAACCAGCATGCAGAATTTTGCAGAAATCACTGGGGATGAGGGGAAACTCCTCTATTACCATATAAATGACATGCACAGACTTATAAAAGACATGCAGTGGATCCAGCTCGTATTGTTCCTTCGGAGGCAGCAGGCAAATACCGGAAATTAAATACAGCTTATAACTTGCCAGATAATAAATGTAACCCATACTGCACAAATCCCCATCTACCAAAGATAATTTTGTCTGCTGTTTTTTGCTGATTAAGGGTGGCTTTGGAAAGAAATACCCTCCTTTCCCCTCTTTATCTGTTGCACTTATTGGCAGGATGGAGATGGCTCCATTTTTATCTACCCAACACATCACAATACCTAACTTAGCATAATCCTAATTTCCAAGGTCATCATAGCCTACTCCACCCTTAAAAAACTTCCTATTTAGTACTGAGGACAATTCCCACATTAAAAAAACAACAACAACAAAAAAACCCAATAAAACCCCCAAAAACAAAAGACCAAAAAACCATAACAAGACTGCTTATAGCAGTTCCTTTTCCACCAGTATATTTTTACCTCGACATCCATGACATTAGCAGTGCTGCTGTGTTGAGGCCATGGCTGACCAATATCTCACTATTCCCTGCAGTGGTCTGGGGACTGGCTCTGGTTTTCTGGGGTGTTTGCTGAGCACTAGGCACAGCCAGGCCACAGGACACAGCAAGCTGGCAAGAACTTTCTCACCACCAGACTATGAAACGCAGGTTTTGAAATGCCTCAAAAGGTTCAGATGGCAAACATTATGAAATTGCAAAAAAAAAGCCATTGTCCTTGCTGAGTAGGACCAGAAATGGTGAGTTGTACTCTTTGCCATTTATTGCTTATCACTAAAAACCCAGTTTTCTAAGTCAGGTTATTCCTGGAGTATTTGGGTGTGGGTTACACTAAGAGGTGCCAGTTTTAATATATATCTTGTCCTTTCTTTCTAAGACTTCCTTGGCTTCCTTTCATCTTTTCTTGGTAACTTTCCTCCTGGAAAGCGCAGCAGCTCTGGGCTGGCTGAACACTTGCAGCAGTGCCCGAGGTGGGTGCTCAGCCCTGCCCCTGCAGGCACAAACACTCCTGTGTGGGAGGGTGTATCGGGGACGGAGGCTGTGACTTGCTCTTCGGGCTGCTTCCAAGTGATATTTCTCTCTCATTCCCTCCAGTCCCTGAAGATTCTGTGCTCCAGCCTGCAGCTATAAATCCCAATTATGTTGTTGGCATGTTGGGCGGAAGGTTTCATCTTCATCAGCCTTAGCAGGATTCCACCAGGTTATGAAAATACTCAAAGCACGGTTACATCATTATTACACAGACTTTTTTTTTTAATTTTTTGTTTTTTAGTGTGAAGAATACTTCTTTAAGGAATGGTAACAGCGTATATGGTTCTGTTTTGCAGATTTATGTTCCCAGACTGAAAATGGGACGATGATATGCCACTATAAACACAACCACCTGGCTGACTAATTGCCTGTAAATTACCTTTTTGTGCCTCTTGTACTCAGAGAGATGGCTTAATGTGGTTTTAAGTCCAAATTCATAACTGGTATAAATAGTAATACGTACTTACTAAGGACCTAGTTCTTATTTTATAATGAGATATAAAGAAATGTAACTGTCAGGTTTGTCCACTAAGGACTGACGTGTTTCAAGTAGCCAAATGCACTCCTTTAATTTTTTGTGAATGCGCTCACAGTTCATTGTTTTCTACTTGAAACTAAAAATAGACATTTGCTCAGGAAAACTGCGCAGCCAAGCAACGATTTTATGCTTTCTTTCCTTTTTCAGGTGGTCAGTGAAGTACACACTCTTTCCACTAAGCTAAACTAAAAGCTTGAAAAGAGGTAAAGTCAGGCTGGAGAAGTCACTCTCCACCTTCAGGCACAATTTAGCTGTTGTGTAGAAGGCAAAGGGCTGTTTCCCCTCTAAACTGTAACTCAGCTGTGCTTTCAAATGTGTATTTTCTCCTACAGGAAAAGATCAGGTCAAACATGGGTCAGGGCAGGCCAGGAACCATCTCTGGATGTCCCAGGAAAATTATTTTGTTGGAAGCAAAGCCAAATTCTTTGTGATCTGGCGTTTACTGCACTCAGTGGGCTTACATTTGAAATTTCTACAAAGTCCAAGCAAATAATTCATGCAGATGAACATTATTTCTGGAAAGGAACAGAATGTTGGTGTTGGGGGTTGAGAAGGTTTTCTTTTTGTGTGTGTATGTGTCCTTTTCTACTCCTCTCAAAGGAATTTTCTCCCATGTTAAGGGACGATTGCTGGGGTACTTAAGAGAAACAAAGGACCTAGCCAGCCACAAGGGAGGGGCCCAATTGTCC
>VYZQ01001435.1:63326-85698 GCA_013400655.1 Mystacornis crossleyi
AACAATTATTATTATTATAATTATAATACATAATCTGTCCAACAGGACAACAGTTGTTGTCCTCTGCTATATAATCAGTATCAGGCGAGATGAAGAGTAAATAATTTCTTGGTGTAGTTTATATCCACATGGCCAGTACAGTGGGAAAACCATCCAGGACACCTCTCTACATGGCAAGAAATTTTATGAATAAAAACAGAGAGCACTTGATAGTTTGCTTTTGTACTATACAATACATCCACTCTCATTAAAATCTGAAAAATACTTTAAAAGTGAAAAGACATCCTTCAAAATCCACAGCTAAGGAATTTGTTAAGAAGTATTTTAAATAACTGTAAATAAAACACAGTATCTAGCTCTTAGCAGCATTTTGTGTTCCTGTGCTGCTTGATGCCACTCAAAGCAATAGAATAAATTTTTCCAATGCAGAGTGACTTGTGAGAACTTTCATGGTCTTAAAACTTCTTATGGTTGGAGAATACAGAACAGCAAATTTTCAGTCATTAAAAATAAAACAAACAAAAAAAATAAAACAAAAAATAGTGATTTTCTGGTATGCAAACAGTAGCACAAACTGGCTGAGAGAGGGATCACTCAGCACCAGAGTGACACAGATGAACAAAGAAACAACCACGATCCCTTTTGAAGAGAAGTGGGAAGAATGGCAGCAAATCCAGCTCTACAAGGCTCGACTATGGAAAAAGTTCTCAAAGCAGTAAACTCAATTTGTAATGGAAAGAGAGGAAAGCAGGCAAAGAGGCCAGGTAACACAGAAGTGGTTGACGCTGCTCTTGCTGGAGGCTGCAGAGCTGAGCAGACATCATGACAAGGGTTTGTTCCTGCTCTTATCCCCCTGCGGTGTCTGGCTCTGCCTTGAGGGGCCATGAAACCTGGCTCAATGCATATCCCTCCACCTGCAGACTCTGAGAAACCCCGGTGGATGTGGGCAAGGGCTGCAGGGAGGCAGAGCACAGCGCAGGTCTGAGCAGTGCCTGCTGCTGTTTGCCACAGATTTGAAGGAAAACATCTCCTACGTGTTACTGCGTTGCTTGGTCTCTGCAGTCCTCATCCCAGGATAGGACTGAAGGTTTCTGCCATCCTTCTGGATTTGGTGCCTGCTGTCCCACATTGGCTGCTGTGCACATGTGCGTGGTGTTTGCGGGCACCTGGCAGCCAGTGTATCCCCGGCCACTTATATTTTACTGCTTAACCCATCCAAAAGCTTTAAGATCATCTTTAAAACCTGCTATTTTCCCCCACTTTTCTAATTACTGTTAACTCTGAGGCATAGTTTCCCCTTAGACCTGTACTCGTTGAAGACTGGAAAGCAGCTGGTGCAGAAGCTACACCATATGGTAGTTACTTATAGCAATGTAAACTAATTGAGTGTTGAGGGTGACATAATCCCTGGATGTTTTATCTTTCAGGAACTGCTGGCATGTCAGTTGATAGCTTTAAAGATCTGCTCTAGCTCTTCAGTTCTCCTGACAGAGCAGAACCCAGCCAGAGTCAGCTCCATGTCCTGCTTGGTATCAACACTGGAGTCACCACTGGGCTTCTTTGGCACAATTTGAAAAATACCTTGCACTGTATCATCCACATCCCTCCTGTCTTCAAGGTCTGAGGCCCAGTGGAGAGCTGGTAGCTCCAGACACTGCTGGAGAAAACAGTCTTGTTTTCCCAGTCCCAGGATCTGAGCGTGTTGGCCATCGTGCCTCACACAGTGCCAAGCACAGGCAGCACGCACAGGAACATGGAAGGTTGTTTTCCACGTACAAAGATTTAACCTCTTCATTATTTCACACACAAAGATTTAATCTCTGCTGGAGGAAACCATGAACTTGAGCTCTGTGGGGGTCTCCCAGGTCCCCAGCCGCCCTTAGGAGTGATTCACCCTTTGCATTTCACATGCCATTACTCCTCTGCTCTTCCAGTCACAGACCCACTCTGACCTCTGATTGCTTCCAGATGGCATTAGGATTTGGAGTTGTGTATTTTAAACTGCACTTCAATTTGGTTCTTTGTCCTTTCTCATTTCTTTTCTCCCTTTAAATTAGGGAAGCTGATGTACACACATTATAAGCTGACTTGTGTCATCATTTTGGATATTCTTTTGATTTCCTTGCTATTATACAACAATGGACAGGCCAATTCTCTAGTGAGAATCATGTATTTCAGCAGAATTTTCATCCCTTTCATGTAACTTTCACTCGTTCTAATTTGGACAGAGTACATTCATCTTTGCTTTTCTTATTTCTTAAGGCAGACACTCTTTATTCAGGCCAGGGAGCAGTGAGGCAAATAGGAAAGGTATTTAAACAGCCTGTAGCTTTTGCACTGGCCCCTTAATTTCCACAAGCAAAGCTGTACCAAGAAAAAAAACCTACAGGAAATTAGTTTTTAGGTCAAATTGATGGAATTACACACTAACATAAAATTTCTACGACTATCTTTCAATTTCTTTGTTCTTTCTGTAATCACTTCTTGATTGCAGCACTTTAAAAACATTAGGCTTTCTTTCTTTCCAACATGTTTTTCAAATAAAAGTTCATGGACAACCTCAGAAGAAAATGACCAATTTTCCCCAGGGAAATAACGAGGCACATATAAATTTATCATGATAGAGAGCTCTATTCCCTACAGCCATCATGTACAAGCAGTTTATGTGTATTTATCCTGTTGTATATAAAAACAGGCATTCTTTATAATCCCAGAGCCAAAATGTCTAACTTCAAAGATATCAGAAAAAGACATCAAAACTATACATAAGATCATAAAATTTTAGATCTAGAAGAAGCCCAAAGAAGTCATCTAATCCCCTCCTTACACTGAAATAGATGTTTATCTCAACAACCCATGATAAAAATCTGTTTAATTCACTCTTAAAAATCCCCCAGGACAGAGATCCCTGCAGTATCCCTGGGAAACATGCCCTAACAGCTATATTTCCACCCTTTAATACTGTACATCATTTTTGTACAAATTAATTAAATTCTATTAATCTCTTACAACATTCTACAGCCTGGAAGACTCTTACATGTGTCACAGCCCCCAAGCTCAGTTTTACCAACACAGAAATGATGCATTTCTGTCTTACACACAGTGAACCTGATCACCTAAACACATTTTGTGTGTTTGATACTACCAAACCACAGAAATGATTCTGTGGAGGATGGCTTTTAAATTTGATTGGATTTGAAAATAGTCTCCAACATGCCCCACTTTATTTTCTGGGAATAATAGTGTTTTAAGATATTTCCTCTGAAACTCTAATAGTGGACATAAAGCATGAATATTACAGCAAGACCCTCTCATTCAGCATCCTGGTGCAGATCCAGGGCACCACGATTAGCTTCCATGGAGTTACTCCAGACTTCAACTTAGCGTGGCATAGGTCAAAATCTGTTCTGCAGTATCTAAAGTGCTAGTATACTAATTAGTTATTAAAAATACCAGCATAATCAGAAAATGAGGACACAGCTCTCCAATAAGCAATTTAATTCAAGGCCCTGTAATAAAATTGGTGCAGAGAAGTAGAACCTGTGTGCAAGCAGAAAACCCTAACAGCCCTGTTATACAACTCACAATATACCATTTTTGGAAATATTTGACTCTAGTGATACAACATTTATTTTGTGATATCTACCAGGGCTTCAGGGCAAACCAAAACAACTTCACTCACTGAACATCTTTTAAGGTACCAGCAGCTTCTGGCTGAGCTGTGACATCAGGGTGAAAAACTGGCTTCCTTCCACTGCCCCAAGGAGATCACTGACCAGAGTAAATGATATTCTCTTTTCCTTTCAAAAGCCATCCTGAAGCCTGAGTGATGGTGATCCAAAAATTAGAGGATGACAGGTGTTGGTTTTGGCTGGCATCCTCCTTCCAAACAACCTTCTGCAGAAAGGGAAGGTTAAGGACTGGGCTAGAGCTGGCAGGATTTCTCCTGGTGCGGTGCTGGATTTTGAAGCCAGTCCAGGTAACAGCACATTTTAAAGTTTTCAGGAGCTTGCTGATTTCTAGGCAGGCATTCACAATGTGCATTTTAAACGGTTCAATTTCCCCTGACCTTTGCCAGCTGAGAGGGGCCAGAAGCCTATTCCTGGTGACGGGAGCTTCCCTGGGACAGGGGAACGTCTGCTAAAGCAAGCAGGTCAGGGAACTTCGACAGAACCTTTCATGACATCATCTGGTGAAATTTAAGACTCTCCCTCTGCTTTAACATGCATAAGGCAAAATAATGTGGCATCTAGTTCATTTCCTTGCAACAGAATTCTATATGGTAGAAATATCCACTTCAAACACATGGCTGAGGTCAAGAGCTGCTCTTCATCCTTTGCAACTAAACTGGGCAGATTTTACACGCACTTGGTATAAATGCATGTGCACATAAAAGTGCACAAAAATATAGTCACCTTCAATAGGCAGCTAAATAATGGCTGACTGGGACTTATATGACCCCAAGTGTTGCACAGCAGCTGCGTGTACTGAACGGGCAACACCGAATGATGTCTGAAATGCAAAACAGAGCAACACTTCCTGTTTTACTATGGGGACAATGTTGCTGAAGCACCACACTGCTTTTGCTACTTCACCTGAGCCAGCACACAAATGAGGGAACAAATTCCATGCAGCTTTCCCCAAAACCCCTGAAAATTATCAGCACATACCTGAGAGTAAACTGATGGTTTTCAGACTTGCATTTCCGGCACTATCTCATGCCATTTTCCAGTTTCAAATGTTTCCCAAATTCCCTTTACCCCACAGCAGGTGTGTAGAACTGCAAATTTATTCATGTCCATGGAATACTTTCTTTATGACTGAAAATGTGAAAGTTCTCAAAAACAAAGTAAAATCTGCATTCTCTGTCCCAATGATTCTTCACATACCTTGTCAAAATGGAATAATTTGTAGTCCCATTAAGGCTGGTTTCTTTCACTGTCTGCAGCAATGGCTTTTGCATGGGAAGAGATTTATTTATCCGGAGTATCTTAAAAAATGCAGTGATGAGTCAGTCTAATTCTTCATCTCATTCTCCCCCACCAGGTTTTGGAGCTTCTAATTACTGGAAAAGGTTAGCCCTGCCTGTGAAATATGAGGATATGTCATCTCCTTCTCTGGTGGCACTAAACAGGAACTTTAAGACACACTTGCTTTCAGCCTAATTATGAATGTTCCTTTTCAAATTCAGGTATCATTTGACCATCAAAGTTCCTGTTTCCAAGCAGAAGTTCAGCATTCTCATTTTATACAGTGAAAAATTGAGCACACAGACAAATCAGGTGAGGCACTGCTTCAGCAGACTTACTGAGTGTTTTCCCAGTACTAAGACCACTTCCAGAGAAACAGAATTAATATTTCCAAACATAAGAAATATGTCTACTTCACTTGCTTGAAATGCTATAGGCATAAAAGCCTTAAAATAACTGATATTTGATTTGGCAGCTCCTGCCAGGTGCTGCACTTCCGACACCAGTCATACATGTTCTATATATACCCTCTGATATTTTTTTGTGAGATGCTGATTAAATTATGGAAAAGATTTTTCTTTATTACTGTGTTCTCTTTCCTCTCTTTTTAAAGTGTACAAAAGGAACAGAAGCACCATTAGCATGAATCAGCCAGTGGCTTTGGATGTGTAGTTCTCATAAGCTCAGAGAGAGTTTCAGGGAAACATATGTGAGGGGAAACTGGGACTTTCCTAGATCTTGCAGCAAAAAATTCTGCAGTTTCATTGTCTTAATGACGATGACATCCTAGCCTCTCCCACCAGGTGTCACTGCGAAGTCACACAAGAGGATCTGCTGGTGATCACGCAAGATGCAGACAAAATGAAGATTAATAAGGCATAGGAGTCATCTCCGAAAAGGAGTCTTTTTTCCCCACCTCCTCCTGGTTCCTAGCCAAGAAAGAAACACAGCAACACCACTGTGCGTCAAGCTCAACAAAGCAGAGGACGGCTGTGTAAAGCTCTACTACACAAGAGATTTAAATGTGTTAATTGTGGGAGCTGGGGCTGAGGCTTGCCTGCCAGGAGTGGTTCCCTCTGATGTCTGAGGGTGAGGAGATGTCCAGATGAGACGTCACAACCATGGTGCCAGGACAAAGTCTGGAATGGAGATTCTCACTTTGAGAGGATCTTGAGATTTAGAGACATCCAGATTTAGAGACAACCTCTGATCCTCTGGCAGTGACACAAGATAAGGAGTAACTCACATGCAATTCTTACTTTTTAACTCAGTGCTTGCTTTTTCACCCACATGCAATTCTTACCAAAGTCCGTAATAACCACAAGTGTGTCCCACAGACCAAGCTGCAAAATAGTTCCTACGTTTTTCTGGTTTCTACTCTTATACCTGAAGACACATGCAGCCAGTTTCAGACTCCGTTTCACACTTTATGCATGGTATAGGACCATCTGTAGGTGGAACTCCTTCCTTCCCCTCCCAGGAGTGACAGTAGCACACGCCACTGTGTCACACCCTGCTCCCCCAGGATTTCCAGTCATGCACTTGGAGCATCACACCACCTTTATCTGTGAACACAGACTTGCTCAAAGGAGACCACACCAGGACTTTATAGCACTGGCGCCCAGAGGAGGTCCCTGCCCTGCTAAAGGGACCCTGAATTACCCTTCTGGGCTGCTCCTGGTCTGGCAGCAACATGCCAGTGTGGAGGGAAGTCCTCCTGCCCCATTCCTCAGGATTCAGAATCACACAAAACCAAAATCAACAAACTTCCAAACTGCAACACAGGGACACCTCAACCTGCTCCTTCTCACTTAGCAGAATCACAGAGGTGATCTCCATCAGAGTGCCTTGCTGCCACACTTCCTCACAACATCTGAACAGCCTCTCCAAGTGCTTGGTGGCAAATTAAGACACTTTAATTACACCATGACAGAATTAACCTCTGTGGAAGAGTACTCTAAAAAAAAGAACATGAATGAAATTAATTTAACCTGAAATTTACTTTTTAAATGCACATTATTTTGAAGATCTTACTACTTATATACAGAACATATAAATACTCTTACCCTATTGCTTTGGAAGTCCTTTTTGCTATACCAGCACTTGCTTTAAAATTATCTGTAAAACTTATCATTGCTAAAACATATTCTCAAACCAGCAATGATCATACAGCAAACTGAAATAAAAACCACTCTGTGCTGCTGCTATGCATTTAAATGTGTAGCTGATTTCAGCTGCAGAACTTTAAACTCTCTTTTATAGGATATCACTCGATTTTAGTACAAGCATCTATCAGGCACAGCTCTGAAAATGTTAAGTCAGACTATGAAAACATTGTCAATGCTTATTTTAGTAATAAACCCCACGTTTAATCTATGCTTTCATGGTACAGTAATCTATGTATCAATCTATAACCTTCCAGCTAAATGCACTAAGTAGATTAAGCTCTGATTGATTTGAAATGTTTTTCACTATATTATCAAAAGTCTAAAGATCAGCACAAATACCTCTAAGAAATTTTTTCTCCTTTGGCAGATTTACAAAAGCATAGCTTAACTTGAATTGAAATGAATGTCTGCATTTTTTCAGGGCAAAAAGCCTGTCAAATTTATTCTGGATCTGCTGTGCTTCTGGACTTAGGAAAAACCTGTGATTAATAGTGCAGCGCATCTATTCTGTCGTGACAAAAGCAATGACATTATGAAGAAAAGTGTCCCCTCGGGCCTGCTATCCATGTGAAGTGTCAGGAGTTACCCCAAAGGGTGGCACTGCTGGGTTGCCATCTGCAGAGCTCACTGTGCAAACAGCTCTCAGAAACGGTGGGGGGGGATTGTTGTTGGTGTGCTCTTACTACGTAGATAAAAGTCGTTAAAAGTCATCTTCCTCAAATAGAAAACACCGGGTTTTATTTTCTGTGCTGCCTTTAGGAGAAGTGAGAAGCAGGTTGTGAGCTGTCACAGTAACCCAGCGCTGCGAGGAGGCTCTGCTGTCGCTGCCAGGGGTCACAGAACTTCAGCAACGAAAAGAGCATGGGAGGGAAGAGGAGTGTGCTGAACTCTCTGTGATCCCGATTCTCGCAGCTCCTTTGCAGACTATCTGCTGGAGCTGGCTGCACAGATGGAGGGAGATCTCTGCATATGCTCAGCGTTCATCCTGGTAGCTCGCTGAGACAGCAGCAAACAAACATGGGCCTGAGCATCCCACCCAGCTCGGCTGGGGAGGTGGGGAAGGCACGGCTACAAACCACAGCAGGAATGGGTGAAGAGCAAAAATAGTCTTGATGTGGTACATTTCAGACTTTGCCAAGTTTTCAAGCATTTCCAGTCAGGTAAATTCAGATTTAAAATGTTGTCCAAGTTTATCCCACTGAGAGGTGGCATCCAAGAAAAGGAGAGACTTTGGAAAAACACAGGTTCTGGTGGTAGTGTGTTGGTAGAGTATCCCAGGTTAAAGCTTCAGACTCACTGGTAATCATAACTGGATTCCTTTGGACTCCACTGAGGAGATATCTCTCATTTCTCAGTTGTCCTTATCCATTTTTCCACATGGAATATCCAGCTTCTTCTGGATTCTGCTCCATCCATCCATGCATGTAGACAGCTGGCACCTGAACGCTGCAGACCCATCCGACACCGTGGCCCCACAGCTTGTTCAAGCACCTGGCACAAGTCCTCAGTCCTGACACTGGTCCCAGGCTCGCCTCCATGAGGATTGCACGAGTGATGACAAGAGAAGGAGCTCAGCTCACACAGTTCAGCTCTGGATTTGAAGTTGGATTCCCATTAGTTGGGAATGTTTAAATCAGGTTTTCCTGTGGGACCTTCTACACCTTGCTTGTGAAATAAGAGAATTATTTAGTTCAACACAACCTGTATTTGGACACAAAGTGACATTTCCAAATCTTAATTTCTTCCAAACATACTCCCAGTGAACAGCAGGTTCAGTGGTCCTAATCTGCCTCATGCCTCACAGGCTACAGAACCTAGCGTGGGATAACCAGACTGTACTCGATCACACATTCATTTATTACCCTAGTACATTAACACAGAGTTAAAGAGCAAATTCGTTATAGAGGGCAAACCTGAAAGTCAGTGTCAGCCAAGAAATTGCCTGAGCAATCCTGTAATTGAATAAAAATATGTGTCAGCAAAACAAGTGTCATGCCGGGCTTGCTGGTGTGCTCAGGGTTCACGGGCTTGACAAACTCCTCTCAGCGTGGTGCTGTGTGCGAGGCTCTGCGAGGAGACCTGATGTACTAATTGATGTTTATCAGCAAAATACGGGTAGTAGTAGGCACACTTGACCTACAGAGTCAAACAGCCTGCCCACAACTTCACCAGCAAATTAATAAATGAAGGAAAGTGAAAGAAAATTAGCATTTTGTAACTTCTTAGCCTCTTCTCTGGTTACAAAGTGCTTTCACAGCACAAGGAAGACATTTATTTGCAAATATGCTGTATTACAGTAGAAACACATATTTAAACAGCAAAAGTAATAAACCCTATCAGATTTTTTTCCACTGATGGGTTTGATGAGTTTCTACACTGATTTATGGGATCGGCTTCTTTGGGAGGGGCAAACAAACTAATTTACTTTAATTCCTTCCTTTTTGAGACCGTCAGCTCCTGACTAGCTGTGATACAGAGTAATTTAAATAGTGGTTCATATTTTTACAGCAATTAACTGCTAATGGCATTTTGCAACCTATTCTGTTCTATTAAGCCTCAAGAAAACTGGGAGCAGCCAACAGGACACAGTTAACAGATGCATCCGGAGACTTTGTAGACGTAAGAAAACCTTGGGACTATGCTGGGACCCGGAAGAGAAAGTGTGACTTTAGAGGGAAGTTGTATCACAGGAAAGAGACACCGCCAGGTCCAAAAGTCAGGATCCTTGTGAGAAGGAACTGCTGGGGATGCATGTTGTGTACCTGTTTTTTATATACATACACACACACACACATATATATACACATACATACCAATATGTATATATATATATACATACAAACAAATATGTGTGTGTGTGTTGAGGGGAGGTGTGTGAGTTAAAATTTTTATTCTGATATATAAGTTTAAAAGGCTACGACAACTCCCAAAAGAACTGGGGGTGGTGGGGATCCTCTCCTAAGCTAAGGAGCACTTGAGATCACTTTTCAAGCATCTGCTCACAGACACCTAAATGGCCATTTGCCAGCTGAAAGGATCAAAGAAAAGCAGTGCTCCAGAGATGACCCTTCACCCTTGTCAGGCCCATTTTCACGGGAAAGAAGCCGATTACTGGGGTTTGCTTTTATAAATTTTTTTTTGGTGGCAAGATCTGGGCAGCTTCCAAGACCCACCTACTTCTGAGGAAAACAGCTAAACAGGAAAAATTGTTTCCTTGCTTTTTCCATAAAGATAGAACCCCTTTCCCTCCCCATTTCTGTCCTTTCCAGTGATTTGAAAACTGGCACATCTATGAGTGATTGCAAGTGCCATTAAATAATGAAGCAGTTCTGTTCATTAAAGCCCAGTGATTTATTACCTTTGGACTAAGGGAAAGAAAACAGCCTGAAAAGAGAATTCTTACATCATTTCACATTATTTCCAGTCCAGCACATCAGGCAACTGTCAGAATAGCAGGTTTTCAGCTCCGTGGTCCACCAGTGCCCAGAAATGCAATGCCAGATGTCTAATTCCAGCAAGGTCTGTAATTTTCGAGTGTAACTTAAACTCATAACTAACTGCTGGCCTAAATGTCGTGTCCTACCTTCATACAGCCAGTCGCTGAGCCCATTGAAAATAACGCCTTCCTTTCCTGTGGAGACCACTCGGATGGCTTGTTTCCCCACATGGGCACAGTAATAGATGTTATTCTCAAAGATAAATATCTGATTTGAAGGGAAAAAAAAAAAAAGAAAAAGAGATCAGCATTAAGCAGTGGCTCCAGCATAAAATGTTGCATTTTGCTTTTACAATAATTGGCAGTAGAAAATCACGTATCACAGTTTTCCGGCATCTTTTTTCAAAAAAAGGATCTCCACAGCTTGCTTCCAATGCCATCAGCTAATAGAAAGATGCTAATTTACAACAAAGTGAAGCCTTGGTGCTTTGATACAAGCTTTATTTCTCTCACTCCTGTCTTCATTTCAGAAATCGAACAGTTCAGTTAGAGGGCATGAGATGAAGAATGCCATTGCTCAGGTTTTGAGAGTTGTTAGATCTATTGCTGTGAAATGCTCCTGTGAATCAGGCTCTTTATTTATCTGTTAAAATGCTGATCAGGAAGCAAAGCTTTAGCCAGCCAGTAATAAAAATATCATTCCACGGCATGAGTCTTTATCATGTGGTTAAATACTTTGTTCTGTGTTCCGCTGTCATCGATAGCACAGTTCCTGTCCCCTCCCCCCAAAGTGAAACACATCCAGCTCTGAGTCACAGAATCACAGA
Source organism: Mystacornis crossleyi (assembly GCA_013400655.1). Classification (NCBI taxonomy): domain Eukaryota; kingdom Metazoa; phylum Chordata; class Aves; order Passeriformes; family Timaliidae; genus Mystacornis; species Mystacornis crossleyi. Next base: position 74,728 of record VYZQ01001435.1, read on the forward strand.
ATCACTTGGTTGGAAAAGACCCTTAAGGTCTTTAAGGTCCGTTCCAACCCAAACCATTCTCTGATTCTAAGATCACTGAGTCCAAGCATTAATCCAGCACTGCCAAGTTCACCACCAAACCACATCCCCCAGTGCCACATCTACACATCTTTTAAATACCTCCAGAGATGGTGACTCCACCACTGCCATGGGCAGTCTGTTCCAATGCTTGACAACCCTTTCTGGGAAGGAATTGCTCTTAGAATCCAACCCAAACCTCCCCAGCACAACTTGAGGCCATTTCCTCTTGTCTTATCATGTGGTCCTTGGCAAAAGAGACTGACACCACAACCACCCCTGCCCCCTCGCTGCAGCCTCCTTTCAGGTAGTTGTGGAGAGTGCTAAAGTCTCTCCTGAGCCTCCTTTTCTCCAGGCTAAACAATCCCAGCTCCCTCAGACAATCCTCATAAGACTGGAGCTCCAGACCCTTCCCCAGCTCCACTGCCCTTCTCTAGACATGATCCAGCACCTCAAAGTCTTTCCTTTTGTGAGGGAACTGAACACAGGACTTGAGGTGCAGCCTCACCAGTGCCCAGTACAGGGGGACAATCACTGCCCTGGTCCTGCTGGCCACACCATTTCTGATACAGGCCACGATGTCACTGGCCTTCCTTCCTGGCCACCTGGGCACACCTGGCTCATGTTCAGTTGCTATCAACCAGCACCCCCAGGTCCTTTCCCGCAGGGCCACTTTCCAGCCACTCTGTCCCCAGCCCGTAGCACTGCTCGGGGTTGTTGTGACCCAGATGCAGCACCCACCAATTGGCCCTGCTGAAGCTCACACCATTGGCCCTTTTTGTAGATGGGCATCACATTTGCTGACCTGCAGTCAACCGGGACCTTCCCAGTTAGCCAGGACTGTTGGTAAATGATGGAAAGTGCCTCAGAGAGCACTTCTGCCAGCTCCCACAGTACCCTTGGATGGATCCCATCCTGTCCCACAGACCTGCGTGTGTCTAAGAAGTGTGGCAGGTCACTGATCCTTTCACCTCAGATTATGGGAGCTTTATTCTGCTCCCCATCCCTGTCTTTTAACATATTTGTAAACTCTATCCAAGCTGAAAAGATGTATCAGTAAGCTATTTAGACTGAAATGCAAACTGTTAATGTAATTTAGTAGACATATACAGATGGGTTTTTATATACTTGAAGATATTGGAATAAATGTTATGTATCTTTACCATGATACTAGGATGTAATTTCTCACGTTATGAAAAGACAGAACTGGGAAAAATATTGCTTTCATCTTCTGTTTCACATCCTATTATGGTATATGTTTCACCCAAAGATGAGCTGGAAAGATTCCAGAAGAAAATATAGGTCCTAATTTAATTTTGGCAGGAGTTATAGCAGGTTTGCCTAAAGGTAAATTTATTACTGAAACTGTAGCTTGCTTTTTTTCCTTTTAAACTAAGAAGAGTTTCCTACAATTAACAGGTTTTGAAAGTAAAAAATACATTGTGGAAGATACTACATTCTCTTTCCTACCTTGAATTTTAGTAAACAGAGGGTCCAGATAAGGGATTCCAAGCAAAGAATGATATGTGTTAGCTAATCTGCATATGCAGAGGTTTTTGAAGCTTAAATATGCATAAAAATTGTGAGGACTAAGCAGAATAAGATACTCTGGGTCCAAATAAATCCAAATCTCTGTGTCTGACTGACTACTAAAAGTGCTAGGGGGTGCTTGGGTGAGAGCTCTTCTGTGACAGGCACACAATCCAATGGATTTATTCAAGTGATACAACCCTTTCCTTGCCCAGATTCTTCCAGCAAAATAAGGTTTACAGTATTTTGTACAATATTCAGTGTCACATGAGTGTACAGGAAAAACAAAGAAGGTGGATTGACAACCCGTTTCCACCCTTCCCTTTTTAAAGAACTGCAGTGTTTTCCACCTTCACTGTTTGGTTTTTCAAAACGCCATTGCACTCATCAGGCTGTGAGGTATCTGGTAGCTGCAGTGGAAAAATAATGTAGTGCTCTGACTTCAAACTGTCTCCCATATAATTCAGAGCCAAACTGCAGCACCTCATGGAGATTTAAAAATTATCCTCCTAACTACAGTGCCTTGTACCCTAAAAACGTCAACCATAATCAAGATAAAAGATAACTGAAGTAGCACAAGGAAGATTTCTGTGTAATGTATCTTATAAATTAAGGAAAAGCTTTTGGACTTCTGTTATTCATCAAGACAGAAATGTCTTTGGATTACCTCACATCCCATGTTAGAAACATACTTGAAGTTATTGTGAAATACCTGTGCAACAATTTTTATTGTTTTGGTTTTATGGCATCAAAGCAGTGCTTTCTATCGAGTGATCAATCCTGTCAGCTAATTAGATGATGAGAAATTTTAGTAAAGAAAAATAGTAAAAATATGTACAGACATCACTTTCACATTACTTTATGCCAGTTTTTCATAGGACTCCCAGACAAATTTAAAATGATGACAGAAGGGATCAAGCTCAGTTTTATGCCTCTCTGTACAGGAGACAAAGAGCAGAGTCCAAATTTCTGATGTCTTCTCTTTTGGTGTGCGTATTTGAGCAATACTTTACCCCAGAGTTTCTTGCAATATATGGACTTTAAAATCCAACACTGAACACAACCACTGGCATGGAAAATCAAGCTGTGCTGTCAGGAAGAGCCCTGTGTTGAATACCATGTCTGTTTTCAATGAAGAGGAAAGAGGAGCTATTCTGAAAGAAGTAAGAGGAATGAAAACATCCATACATAGATTGAAGACAAAGAAATTGCTAACTCTACAGAAAAAACAAGGAAGACATAAGTTCTACAAGATAACGGACAGGACATTGAAAAAGGGAAAAATCTATTTTCACCCTTTTATTTTTCCAAAACAACAGGGAAACCAATGAAACCTTGAATATTTTTCCTAATGAAATCAGAATTAACATATGGAACTTCTTGCCATTGGATCGAGCAGGAGACTTCTCTTTCTGCTGGATGTTTTAACAGATGCCCAAAAGATTAGCACTTAACAAAAATATCCAGAACATCTGAGGGGATTAAGATAAAGTTTGGGATTTTTCAAATGCATTCACTTAATCCCAGGATAATAAAAATCAGTGGAGATTTTGCTGTTGGCTTTATGTGGCTCAGGATGTCACCTGAAACTTTCGGATATAACCCCTTTAGCCTCAGGTATTAGCACACCACTGACTCCTGTGGTCTGGGAAGGAATCTCTGCCTGTTTGCAACTGGTGTTAGAATTGTTTACTTCAAACCATTTGTCATCATTGCACAACACAACTGAAATTAGAGAAAAAAAATATGAGACTGATTGGACCACAAGCCTGAGACAGGAAGAAAAGTCAAAGCTTAAATATCTAGTAAGATAAGTTTATACAGTAAGGTAAATATTTGATCTAACAACAAATTAAACTTAATTAACTTCAAACATACAAGAGCCTTAACGACACTGATTGACTCAAGGATTTATTTAAAATGCTTTTGCAACTGCTTAAAGGGCTTCTAAAATAGTACTCTCTACCAAACTGACCCAGAGTGGTATTCAGTAATTATGCTGCATTAATTAAAATATTGGTAAAATGGNTAATTAAAATATTGGTACTTTTAAATGGATTAATTTATGGATCTTTTCGGAGTATAATGAAAATAATCTCCTTAAGACTTAAAAAGTCACAGTGACCAACTATTTTGAGTAGGTGAATACTACACCTCCTTTTACAGTTGTTCAACCCACCTTCCTTCCAAAGAGGTGTGTGAAATTCCTATTTCTCCACGGACCAAAAGAAAATAAATTCATGTGCACTAATCTGCATTTTTACTGCTCCTATTTATTTTCCAACTGTAGGGTGGCATTCTAAGCTTATGTTCTCTTACCCCACAATTTCTAACGTATAACTTGTCAACCGAATGAGCTGCATCACTCAAATTTAGCATAAAGTTACTGCCTGGATGCTCATTACTTTAAATTATTAACACATTGAGAAGTGTAAGTGCTTCCCACACATTAAAGTGCACATTTCCACACTGCAAGGTGAGCCCACACAATGTATCTGTGAGAGAATAGATAACATGGAAGGGTTGGCCCTTTGACATGGAGAGTTTTCTCGACGGGAACTGGCCTTCATGAAGAGACAGGCACAAAGCCTTGCCTTGACACTCTGTGCTGGGTTTGGCTCGGGTAGAGGTAATTTTTCTTCCCAGTGGCTGGTACAGGGCTGTGTTTTGGATTTGTGCTGAGCACAGGGTTGATAATACAGAGATATTTTTGTTACTGCAGAGCAGGGCTTACCCAGAACCATGGACTTTTCTGCTTTTTGTGCTGCCATGCTGGCAAGGAGGCTGGGGCTGCCTGGGAATTTGGGAGGAGCCAGGACAGGCGACCCAAACTCCCAAGGGATATCCCAGACCGTGTGGCGTCATGATCAGTATATAAAATGGGGGGAAGAAGGAGGAACAGGGGAACTTCTGGACTGATTGTGTCTTCCCAAGTCACTGATATGTGTGACTGGGCTCTGCTCCCTGGAGATGCTGAACACCTGCCCAGCCATGGGAGGCAGTGAATGAATTCCCTGTTTTGCTTTGCTTGTGTGCAGAGCTTTTGCTTTCCCTGTTAAACTGTCTTCATCTCCACCCACGAGTGCTCTGGCTTTTACTCTTCTGGATCTTTCCCTCATCCCACTGGAGTGAGCAGCTGTGTGGGGCTTGGTTGCTGGCTGGGGTTAAACTAAAAAACCCTGTTTTAAATTCAAAATCAGTTCAAGCTTCCTTTGAGGCTTAAAAAGACCAGGCACAAAATGGAAGACACAGTGGGTGTGGAAACAGAACTACAAATAAACACACTATTCTCATCCAACATGATATACTTAATTGTTTCTTGTTTTTAATGTTAAACTTTTCTTTTAGGTTTTTTTTTTTCTGCTATTTTGTTGGAAAACCAGTTTACCTGAGAGCATATTCTGAATAATTACCAAGAAACAGAATAATCTTAGAACTTTGTGCGTCTCTCAGAAATGCCTGTATTTATTTTGAAGAATCAGTTAAAAAACCCCAAAAATCTGTGAAAAGTGACAGACCTGCCGCTGGTCAAAGCTGAGCCCATCAGGGACACTGCTAGTGCATCTGTGAAAATGTATATATCAAAAGGTAAAAATGCTAGTTTTGTATGTGAGTGACAAAATGTGAGAGGAACAGCCTGGCAGACACCATGGTCAGTGGAGGAGGAGGGGTAGGAAGGGAAGGTGTGTTTGATTTAGTTTTATTTCTCACTGTCACAATTCTGTTACAATTAATGGCAAATTATCAAATTGATTCCCCCAAATTGAGTCTGTTTTGCCCCAGTGGCAACCGGTGAGTGATCCCCCTGTCCTTAACTCCACCCATGAGATTTTCATAGAATTTTCTCCCCCATGCCCACTGGGGAGAGGGAGTGAGAGCATGTTGGTTGGCAACCCACCACAATAATCCCACAAGGGGATTTAGAGTCCCTTTAATCAAGGAGTTATTTTTTTTTTAACTTTTCAGCATAAGACACTTCCTTAAAATAGTCTGACTCCTGTTCGTTTTCTTTCAGCTTTCAGTGATAGGAATGTTTTGTGCTGAACTCTAGATTGACTATCTACATATTTATATGATGTTATTCATCACATTGATTGGAAAGCCTCTGGAAAATACACAGATTTATCTTACTAATATGTTTGGGAAGTGGAAAAGTATTATGTCTTTATTTATATGCTAAGTAGCTGGCTGAGGTCTGTAACAGAGCCACAGCTTGTAAATGGGGTTTGGAAGTGTCAGATCACGGACACGAGTAGATTTGATTGTGATCAAACACTTTGTGGTATGCACATACAGAAAGACCTCTTCCTTGTCTCCACCACTTCTAGTGCTCTCTAATTCCATCCAAATATTTTGGAGCTATCCCTTCTTAAGCCAGTTTTGTTTTCACGCTGCCAGATGAAACCTGGAAGCTGAGGACTGTGAAAATAAAAAGCTGCAAGAGAGAGAGATTCCCTGCTGTTTGTTCAAGTTAAAACCTGTCTGTGCCACACACAATTAGATTGGGCCTGCCCTCATTCCTGTAGCATCTTGAAGAAGATACAATAATTGTGTTTTCATTTCGTGATATCAAGGAAGTGTGACGAGCATTGTACTGGAAAGGTCTTGGCATTTTACAGTTATTGCTCTTACACCAACTTCAGCAGAAAAATGTGTGATCAATTCCAAATCAGTTCTAAAGCTTGTTGCTGATTGATTATGCATTATTTAATGAATCCTCTGCCAATTTCTTCTTTTAAGCCTCATAAAATGCAAACTTTGATGTTCAAATAGCTGTCATTAATGTATTCTGTCATTAATGTTTTTCCTAATGCATATGATGTGATTACACCAGCTCTTATCAGTTCTTCAGAAAGGGTAATAAAACCATAAATTGCTCCTCATCAGTGAGCTTAGATAGTAAGAAGTAGTATTTTAATTAGATTTTCTTGTTGCCATTTAAATGTAGTTTCATAGCACTGATAAAAAAGATACAAGACAAAAAATGTCAAAATATTTTCATTCTCTCCATCAATTGCTTCATGTTCATAATTTAGGAAGGAGACAGATAGCAATTATGATGGAGGAGTGAGATAAAGAATTTTTAAATCAACTTTTTTTCTTCAGAAAAAAGTGAAAATGAAAATGTCATTATTAAGACCAGTGATGAAACAATGAAACTCTTCCACAAAATCAGCACATTGAAGAGAATCACGTCTTAATAAATAATTGACAGAAAAGGCTACAGTTTCAGGTTTTTTTATACCAAGATTTATCTTTGTTTTAATTCAAAGTAAGAAGCTAACTCCTTAAGACCCCAGAGATTTAGAAGACCTAGCAGCTTCTGAATGTATGCCACAAAGAGATAAAGCTTAGTTTAATTCAAATTTACCTTGCTCAGACATAGGCAAAGGTAACGTTTATACCAAAGTGAGGACTACACCTGTTTAAAATAATTCTGCAAGGAAGCTTTCAGGACAGAGAACTTAAAAATCCCAGGGGACTACTGCAGCCAGGGAATAGAGTAGTGCAGATTGATATATGTAAGAATCATGCTGATCCATTAACACGTCAAAACCAATATTCATGACTTCTCACTGGGGTTGGAAGACTTGAACACATCTGATTCCAGTGGTGTAAGAGCTTAGATGCATGGAAATTTGTGCAATCAAAATAATACAACTGTTTGGGCAAGGGAAACCACGACAATCACCGCAAAGTCAAACAAAAAAATCTGCTGCCTTCAGTGGTGTTAATTGCACGTCTGGGAAAGGAAGCATAGAAGAGTGTCTACTAGTAAATCATGCAAATATCCTGATTTTAGCCACATAGCTTGGAAACTGCCTATATATCTTGTAAAATAAACATTAAGAACTTAATTTTGGTTTCATCGCATGCGATCAACAAAGCAACTAAAATGTCAGAGAGAATGGAAAAGCATTCCTTCATGTCTTTAAATAAAGAAACATTTCCTATATCTGTGAACAGTGTCCAGAGCTCTAGAACAGTGTCTTAAGGGTTCCCAAGAGAGGATGTGGCTCTCCAGGTCTGGAGGTGACTTCTCTCTGGGGCTGGGGGAGGTGATCACCTTGCAGGAGGAAGAAGAGGAGCACGGGGAGCATCTGATACCAACTGGCTGGTCAAGAAGAAGGAAATGTGCCCTTCTTCATATAAATGAGAGAAATCTCACATTCAGACACCCTGATCCTCCATGGGGGACCTTAACCCTTATCTCCTGGAGGGTCAACAACATGAGCACAATAACCCAGGAGGTCTGTGGAGGGCATTTGTCCTGACACAGGAGATGAAGGAGCTGAAGAAGGGACATGCTCTGCTGGACCTCACACTTTCAAACCAGGAGAAACTGCAAGGCAAAGTGAAAGCTGGGAGCAGCTGATGCTGCGGACACCATGAGGTGATGAAGTTCAGGATCGCAAGAGGAAATACGGCAAAAGAATATTAAGCCCTAGAATTCAGGAGAGCAGCCTTTGGCCTGTTCAGAAACTTGTTTGGAAGTATCCCACTTGGATTCTCCCTTAGGAAATCAGTAGAGTTCTTAAGATCTTGTGGGTTTTAATGTCTTTAGACAATCCAAAATTGTCAAAACTAATACTTGAGATAAAGTCCCACATAATGGACTATTGAAGCAATGAGAGATTTCTGTGATATGGAGACACATTCCCCAAATTTTTCCTGTTAAACTGGGTACAGAAGAAATTTTTCCTCTTGATTCTCCCAGCTTAATTCTTTCAGTGCAATAATATTCTTCTCAGTTTCCTACAAGTTTTTTTACATTTTTGAAATTGCATGGTTACAAATGCTATGCATTTCCATTTGTATTCTGTGAGCAGGTTAGACCACACCATGCATGGATTTTAATCACACCTAGAATCTGCCAAAGTACAGCCAAATAAACAATTATCACAATTTTGGAGATTTAAAAATCTATGTTCAAGAAAAATGTGCTGTCCTATTTTCTGTTCTTCATAGAAGAAAAGAAGGTTTGTTTCACCCCAGCAAAGAGAAAAAATCATGTCTGCTTGTATTCCATTGCCCTGTACTCTAATGGGGTTATTTTAATTTATAACTGCCTTGTTACATAAAAGAATGTAATAATAAATGTACCATTTAGTATCGAACTCTGATTCTGCTTTTAAGTTCTGCTTGATGGATTATTTTGTATTCTATAACCTAATATCACTGATGGTTATGTAGGGCATGACTATAAATTAAATTATTTAATGCGAGATGATACAGCGTTCCATTTAAAATACTTTATTGTGTTAAAGGAAGAATACCTGACTAAGAAGAGCACAGAGATTATTTGTGTCAGCATAAAGAAGCTGGCAATTGGGATTCAGGATTCCTCCAGGCGCACATCCGACCTTGGACGGTGAGCTGGTCACTGCAATATTCCTCTTTAATTAGAAGCTTGGTTGTAGAAACACTCAACACCTATTCCAGCAGCTGAGGAGGAGAGCTCACAGAATTTTTCATGACGTTTCCTCATGAAATGGCAGATTCTGGGGAAGGAGAGACCAGCACCACAAGCCAAGGTGGGACACTCCACGGTCGCTTGGGTGGCACCGCTCCGTCCTGCTTGTGGCATCCCAATGTCTGTCACTTCACCACACTCTCAGCAATGACTGCTGCCATCTAAAGCAAAAGGTAACTATTTTCACGGCAGTTTTCAAGAACAACACTTTTCACAGGCACGTATTTCAATGGGCATCACCCACCAACCACTGATCTGTGAGATGCCAGGAACCCTTATGCGCAGACAAGAAGACACTTCTGGCAGTTAGATCTCTGAAATGAAAACTGCCCTTAACAAGAAAGAGTTGTTCAATATCCATAAATCTCAACTGAAATTCAAGAAATTTCTGTAATAGGAGGGAATTACTTTGGGTGAAACTGACCCAGTGCTGAAGAGTTTTACTGCTAGGAATATTGTACAGCAGCAGGTGAGGAAATGTGGTAACACATAAAGGAAGAGAATTCAGTAATTCCCTTGAAGAGGAACAAGATGGTGAGTTCTTCTAAGCTAGTAAATCTATGGATACATGTATTCCTTTTAAGTGCAAACTCAATTTCCTTAATGCAGACTGTGAATGTCTGCAACATTTAATGCATCAATTCTGTAAATCCATTTAAAGGTAGGAATCTCTTGCTGTAGCTTCACCAGAAAACAAAGTAACAAATAAGAAATCACAGAGGAAACCTGTGGCAGTGTCTCACCTGCAGGGGAAATGCATGCATCCTCCTGTGTCTCATATTTGCGTGTAAGGGCAGTTACTTCCTGATTTATTGGTGAAACTTCTATGGCAAATAATCAATTTCATTTTGTCCTCTGAAATCTTTCACGCCCACAGAAAGAGCAACATCTTATTTTAAATAAAATCACCTACATCTTCTTTCAGAAACATTTGTTGCAGCACCTTCAATTATCTAAAATATCTTGCTCTTTTGCCACTGATGAAGATGCAGTACCAATCATGCTGGGAGGGGAAGGGATGTGACTATTTCTCAGCAAAGAACATAACACTGACTGTGGCAGAGCCTCCCTTTGGGGAACGAGGACCCAGCACCAAGCCCAAGGGTAACAAAGCAATGACAAGGATGTGCAAAGTTAAAAACAGGACACTGCTGCCACTCTAACCAAAGAGAGAACATCAAAGGAAAAAACAAAAAGCAAACCAAGAAACAAAACAAAACCTAAACGCAACACTTTTCCAGTGGAATTATTTGAATAAAGCAAGGGGAGAGGGGAAAGGAGCAACATGTCCAGGTGCTCAGTGTATGTGTAATATATCTTACTGACATTTCCCTAAAAAATTTCATATTCTGACACTGGAGAAGGGGGTGAGGAGATGGCACATTATTATGCTAAAATTCTTGCATTTCCAGAATGCAGGGACCATGTTAAAATCTGAATATCCCTCACTATGCTTAAAAAGGGCTTACATAGACTTTGGGGATGGAGGGGTGGGGGAGAGAGGGAAACAGGGCAGAAGTTTTTTTTCTTGCAACTAGCAAGATAAGCAAGCCAGAATAATTACATACAGCAGACCACAGCTAAATATTGATTCAGATGTCATTGCAAAAAGAAAAGGTGAGGGAACAGCAGCTTGAAAATAATGATGCAAAAATCTATGAAAGAATGGTAGAGACAAATAGACCTACAGCAATTATACATGGAGCAGTTCAAAAGCCCTGCCAGAGTAGGAACAACAGCAGATGATTCAGTGCCTCCTGTGAAAATGGTCCTCTTCCCTTGATATCTGTGCAGCCCTTCTGCCTGGAACTAAGCTGGCATGACAGGCACAAATTCAGGCAAGGAAAGACTTCTAATTAGAGGAGTCACTCCAGTTTAGTTCCAGGTGTCATCTCTTAACCAGCTTTTTT
>VYZQ01001435.1:85710-96391 GCA_013400655.1 Mystacornis crossleyi
TGAGGTGTGCTGTGCAGGAAAACATTGTACTAAAGAATTAAAAAAAAAAAAAAAAAAAAGAAAAAAAAAAAGAAAAAAAAAAAAGAGGGAGATGGATAGGTTCTGGTCATGTGCAGCAGGATCTATCATTCAAATGTTTTATATATAACCCACCCCCCCTCCATGTTTCTCTTAATCGTATTGCACTTTTAAAAACAGCAATATTTATGACAATAAGCTGTTTACCAGCATCAGCATTCACTGTTTGAAGGCACCTGCAAACCCCTAACATGGCAGAGGCTGAAAGAATCACTCCTTTTTTTTTGCTGGCATTTGCTTTTCCCAGAAATAGAGATTTCTTATTGCATCTTCTGCACCTGCTGTGAAACTTAACTTGTGTTACCTTAGAACCAATTATAAACTGATTGCAGCACAATCTACAAGAATAAGAGATAGCTCCTGCTCCAAAAAGAGTTGACACTGAAAAAGGCTTATTGCCTATGAATTCAGGAAAAGCCTGTTTTGACCCTTCTGTGGGGCTGCAGTAAGTGCAAGGGCATACAAAACTTCCAGCAACTCCAATTCCCTTTCTGTATGTTTTTGGTATTTAAAAAAATCTGTGTAAACAGTGCAACACTGACTGGTCAGGAGAACCTTAAAAAAAAATGTTTCTCTTTGTAGAAGAATAAATACTATGATCTGTGAGAGATATTTTTTAGAATTATAACTGCTGCCTCCAAAGTTGTGCAAAACTGCTCCCCCAGCATCTGATGTGTCACCATTACCATTAATATCTGTCAGGATTTTTACAGATTCTGATTTGGAAAAAAAAAGAAAAAGAAAGTAGCAGCACAGCAGAAGTGCTTCTGGTTTTGAAATTGGAGTTTTAACAGCTCCTGTGAACTGTATTTAGTGCTGTCAATGCAGACAAATATTCACTGCATTTTATTAGAGCAGGCCTCCTGCTTCCTCCTTCCTTTTGACAGTAGGGCCCATGGATATTCCCAGCTTGTCCTTAATGCAAATACTTTGAACCTGGATGTGCTCATTTTGGGATAACTTAGATAAAAGCCTCCTGAAAGCTTTGGGCTTATTGGATTCCTTGAGCACTTCAGCTACAGACATGCACTGGACAGTCTCTTACTCCTGAAGCACTCCCTGACTTCGGCTGCACTGCCAAGAAAAACAGCAAAGGAAACCTCTTCACACTGCACTTACTTTTCTTGATAAATAGGCAGGTCCAGGCCTGTCAGCCACACAAGTTTTATGAAGCTGAGTTCAGGATCAGAGGCACTATTAACCTTTTCTTAGATACTTTTGGGGCAAATGTACCACGGGAACATTACGTGAGCTCTCGGCATGTGGGCAGAGCCTTGGAACAGGAGATGGAACATGATGAAACTGGTAAAATATTCCAATAAGATCAATTAACAGAAGGTTTTTATTTTTTTGTGGCAAAATCAGAAGTGGGTAGCTGTTGAGTCATAGATGGCATGATCAGAAAAAGAGAAGAAATCCAAGGAATGAAGATTTTTGTGCAGATAAGCACACCCAGAACAGGACAAAGGTACAGAATAACACTTTTTTGCAGTCCTGTCATGCCACCCACAGCCTCATATTGCTGGAAAGTATCACACAAACTGAGGCTAGTACAGTCTGTTCACTAAAGAAACACCAAGCACCATGCTGCAGGCCAGTGGGCTGACGAAACTGAATACTAAGTGTGACTTTGGGCTGTCAGGTGCACCGTGGAAAGGATGGATTTTTCCCATAGGCATTTTGCATAGTCATTTACACCCACAAATAGTGAATATATCACACGGCTATTCCAAGTTGACAGTGTTTTTCACTTATTCTATAAAAGCATAAATTATGACTCATGCTGTAGGACAAATGAGAGGAACGAGCCCTTTATTAACAGCCAGATTTAGGGAATGTGTTCCTTCTTGCATTGAAATTAGAGGCTCTTTTTCTAATGACTCTGGAGCTCAGACTGGTGAGGGCCCCATTCTTCCAACAGCTTTGAGAGACGTAATTTTTCAGGACTTTGGCTGAGATCAGAGGAAAGCTGAAGCATTTTTTTGAGACGCCAGAAGTGAGAGCTACTTTGCATTCTGATCTTCTGACAGATTTTCTCTGATCCAGTATCTTCCATTATTTAAACAGCTCAGTTGGCATGTGTGGCATTCTGCAGGCTAGTAAGAAGTCAAGAACCATGCTCTGAGGAGTTAATCATCCAAAAATTGGCATATAATTTAATGAGAAAGGACAAAATAAAGCAAGATAAATAGAAAATTGCTCCTGGGAATATTCCACTGTATATCATTCAGGCTCCTTCTATTTCCGATTTGTTTCTTTTTTTGAATTATTAGACGTGCAAGAGAGAAAGAGGTCAGGCACAGCAACCCAAAGTTCTCCTAGGAAGGATGAAATAGAAGCTACAAAGAGAATAAAAATTTTGGAACCAAGCCCTCTTACTCTCCTGCCCTGCCTCTCCTTTGTGTTGCCAAAAAAGAACAAACCAGGAGATTTCAAGGGGAAAGCTTTTCTATTTCCTAAAAATTGAAGTACCTTCAAGGTGATGCAAAACCCACTTGCCCTTCGCTCCCACTTTTCCTGGCAGATGCAGCATGAAATTGGATTGAGCCTGTGCCCAGAGGGCTGCTGCTGTGTGCAGCACCAGGGCTGACACACTCGGGTTCCGAATTGCTGCTGTAGGACCCCCCTCAAACACACTCAGGAACCTCCTGGAACCCGGGCAGCTGAGATGCACTCCCCTGTTACTCCTTTCTCTCACACTCAACACATTTTCCCTCCTTCTCCTGCAACACACCTCGGTGTACATTTAGCAAACACATTCCCACTATCAAATTTTAATAGACTTTAATTTTTCTCTGTCTTTGCATCTCTGCAGAAGGTGACACGAATTTTGCTGGCAATTATACTCTGAGTAACCCAATTAGTCCTGAAATACAGAACAGTGAACATGGTGTATTTCTAGATCTCATTTATAATGTTTGTAAGTTTGTTTGTTTGTTTGTTTGTTTAATTTTAAAAGCTTTTGTTTTTTCTCTGGCAATTCTCTGCTGATTATTAGATATAAAAAGATTATGTTGATGCATGTAAAAGCATGTTTATTTTATAAACTACAGCTATAATTTTATTTCAAGGTAAATGACTGGCAAAGAAAAGGGCAAAAAGGCACATATGCTAGAAGTATGAAAAAATAATGCTTTAACTACCAGTGAGTTGCTCCTCACCTACCCTGATTCTAAATGCAAGAACAGGGAATAGAGCTCAATTATGGGCCAATAGTTTTACATATTAGGAAGTAAAAAAGAAAAAAAGAAGAAAANATTGGTACCAGCTACTTTGGCATTTAGTGATAAAGCTGGGACTAAGGAAGACTTTTCTTCTCTTGCACTGTATATACTGTCCTTTTGGAGATATAATTTGTCTATTTTGATATGAACATTTTTCCTTCCTGTGTGGTTATTTTACTTTGGTAGAGAAAGCAATGCAAGCAGTAAATTGGTCATCTTGACTTTGGTATAAGACCTCATTAGTTCTTCTTTCTAAGGTGGAAATTAGGCACAGCCCTTCAGCGTCCTAAAAGGAGCATGGATGTGAGTCAGCAACAAGCTGTGACCACAGGTGCTGAGGGCACACAAGTTCACAGCAAAGCTCCATTAAAGGAAGGAAGATTCACTTGCGGGGTGGAGAATGGGACTAATGCCCTTCAATATTAGCTTTTAATTAGCAGATTAGTAGTTTTTGTTACACACTGTGAAACTCAGTTTGTCAGACTTAAAATAGAGCTAGTGAGCAGTGAAGGAAAAAATGCTTTAGCTTTGTTTGCTACGTTGCAAAGGTATTCCCTACACATGGTGGGGGCACTGGAGCACCATGATGTGTAAGGTCCCTTCCAGCTGTGTGCAGTGAAAGCAAAGAGCTCCTCAGAAGACGTCTTGCATAGAGGTGAAGGCTGCTGCATTTCCTCTCTGATCAGATTTGAGGTCAATGATGCTCAAACAAAATTTTCCTGATGGAGCAGAGGAAAGACTTTCCTGTTCCTGTATCTGTTATCTCCAACCCGATTTTCAGACTTGCAGTTATAATGACTCCTATTCCTGTTTTTTTTTTGAATCACAGAATTTAAAAGAATCTAGTTAAGGACACAGACAAACAGTCCCCAAGAGAGGACTGGGAACCGGAGACATATGCCAGATTTTCTCTTATAATGAGCTTTCAAAGTTCATTTCTTGGTATAAAGCTTCCATATCAAAAAGATGTTGCCACTTTTTCATTTCTTGTTACGGTAGAAAGAGAGTGTTTGGAATATGGAAAAAACTTAATACTGGATTTGCACCAGCAAATGAAGCCAGGGGATCTGGCCAGGAAATACACGCTCTGAAAAAATGGGCACATCCGGATGGCAGTGGCTGAGGGGTAAAATTCTGGAGATGTTAAGATTGTGGCGGTATGAATAGCTCCATGAAATATAATGAATCCCTGACAAGTGTTGTGGGGTTTTTTTAAGCAGCTCTGAAAACTTTCCAGGATCCACTTCTAATTCTGTCTATTTTGCAAACAACCAGAGGGCAAAAGCAGGGCATCTCTGTTCTAGAGAGATGCATTCTCCAAACTGGGTTGCTAATATTAACATATCCCCAGTGCCAAGTTTGCAAGTCTGAAGATGCCCTTGTGAAGCAATGAGATGCTAAATAAATCAAACTGTTTATTATCTCTATAATCTGTCCTGTGTCCAACATCGGGAGAAGCAGGTGCATCCTCTCAAAAAGCTTTCACAAAGTGTTCTTTCTCTGCATTTTTAGACACGATTACTTTGCAGTGAATGGATATATTTGGGAATTTTATAAATAAATTACATGATAGAACAATCATAAATAAATGTTAGAAGCTACCACACAGGTTTCAAGAAACTATTCAGAAAAGGAATTTATTTCTTTACTTCCAAGCAATAGCAGCATGGTCACTAAATGCACTGGCACACTTGTTTTTTCTCTTACCAGCTGTTGGCCTTTTGGACCCCAACCAGCATACTGAAGCTTTGCATTGCTGACCTCAGGGGGATACAAATTCTGGGGATCCCTGTGAAAAGAGAAAAATAAGATTTCAGTTTCAGAAATGTCCTTGTTTCAGCTGCTGCACACCTGCTTTGGAAATACACCACGAACTTGTAAGACGCCTTTCAGCCAGATTTCAGTAGACTTTTTTAACAGTGAGGTTAACAGTATCCCACTAGCAAGCATTTAAGTGACAATTTCTGTTTCTTATTAATAAGAAGCTAAATATATTAGTTCCACTGCTGACTTGCCTAAGCCTTAAGAATTAGTTCAGGGATGGCAGACAATGTAATTGTATTTATCAACACTGATGATGTCCACACAGGATAAACAATAATTATATCTTTCAATCCTACTAACACAAGAAAAATATCATTTCGTCTTCTTCACCCAATGGCTTTTTTGCCCTATAATTTTCCTTTGAACATGATGGTAGAAAAGATTAGCAACTGCATGATAACTGATATGAAGCCTGGCTTCAAAGGGAAAAGCTCCTGTTAATACAAAAGATCTAATTTTTTAGAAAATAAAATCAAAATGCTTTTCTTGTTCTCTCATCCATTACCTTCATTTTGTAGCAGAACACAAGTGACACACAGCAAATGCAATATAGAAAAAGGAGGCTTTTTTGGTAAATGTCAAAGCAGCATAATGTCATTTTATCCCAGCACAGATAGCATTGCCTTAACTGTATTTATACTCAGCACAAATAATTACATTACATATTCTGAAGTCACATTGCAACAACCCTGTGTACAGTAATATCTTACACACAAGAAACCTAATAAAGCCTGTATAAAATATGCCTCATTAGAAGATTTCAAACTGCTTGAAAAAGTAACAGTATTATCATCAGTGGTTTATAGACAGGAATAACAAGGCAATTGGAGGCCAACATCACTGGGCCAGGGAAAAGAGCCAAATCCTGCCTGGCCTTTAAGCAAAAGGCCTCCTTGCACAGGGTTTTCCAGACCATGTTTTCAAAACAGTACAAAACAGAATGCAATAATTAGACACTAAGTGAATTCTCTCTATTGCCTGTTTTGGTGCCTGGTGCAGTACCAGAGTTACAGTCCAGCTCTGCTCTGTCCCTGGGCCGCACATTCTCTCTGTGCTGGTGCTGTTGCAACAAGGACAAACACAGTAGCAAGAGGAATGTTCAGACTTGATCTTGTGCAATCTTTCCACTGTGAAAAACCTGTCATTTCCTGTGAACTGTTCACAGTCCAGCCAGAATGGAGGCAGAGCCAAGGTGAGGTCCCCGATGGCCACAGGTTCCCCCTTCCATTATCCTCGCAGGTGGAACTCTCACAGGAGATGGGATGAACTGAGAACGAGGAGGGGCAAAGTGGGTTGTTGATGTACTGACATTTCAAGTCTGAGTGTATCATAAGATGCCCCGATACCTTTTGTTTCTCCATGCAAAATAACATCCACAGCTGCTGCTTGTAGAGCAAAATCATTATCTTTTCTTATGTTTTTTACCCAGAAGGTGTCTTTGTGAGCAGCCTAAATTTTTGTTAGGTATGGATGAGAGAACACATAATGCTCGTCCTGAGAGCAGCCAAAAAATTCCCTTTCCTGAAAAAAGATGAGCCCTACAACTTGTTCTGGATCTTTTCAAGCTTGTGTGCGTTAGCTACTTAAGTTTCCAGTCAGCTATGCCTGTTAGGAATCAATCTCTCTGGTTAGCTGTCTTGATTATCTTAACAGAGAGTAACCTCTGAGAGTAGAAGGAAAAGAGAAAATCAGTGAATCAAATCAAAACCCCTTTTGGGAAAAAAAAAATAATAGCACTTCACTGTTTGTCAAATTAACTATCTAGTTCTTGGGTTATTTTACCCATGATGAGAAGAAGAGCAAGAAAGGACAAATACAGGGGGAAATACCATCCATAAATAAACAGATTATACAAATTGCAAGATTTTAAAGCTGTAATGCTTCAGATAACACAGGTGGAGCTAAGGGACAGACATGCCAACTGCAGCAAATAATTCAGACTGGAGCTCAGACAAGTCCTGTCAGTTCTGCTCATGGCATCATCTTTCAGAAGAGGAAAACTCTAATGCAATGAGAAATGCTGCATAAACCAGCTTTTGTAGATGATAAGGCAGAAGGAGAAGCAAAGAGCTGTGCTGCAGACAAAATAAAAGAAAAGTCATCTTCTCATTCTTGGGTATGGTCAAGGAAAAGCCTTGCATCTCCTGAGTTCTTTCTCAAGCTGTTTGGTACGGCTGGGAAACATCTTTTGTAGCAAAATCATGTTTGCATCTATCCTCATGCTGTGAGCTATTCCCTTCTACCACAGGCTACAAAAGCAGACTAAGATCCTAGCTTCCCCTGACAAATGCTCCTGAGAGATGAACATGTTCCTCTTGGCATATTGTGGCTTCTTCCTCATATTTTGAAGAGAATCTTCTTCCCTGAAGTAGCCACCTGCAGCAAACGTCAGTACGACACGCAAGGGGGCTGAGAAGACTTCCCTCCTTGCCAAGCTTGATCTCTCAGGCTTCAGAGAAACTTCAGGAGTTCCCTGGAGATGGGCTGCACCAGCAGTGGCCGAGGAAACTGCGTTAGCAGCAAGTCCAAAGATGGCTCCATGAACTGGAGTTCTCCTACTTGTGAACCTCCCTGTGAAAGATCAGATTCCCACACACTTATTTGGGCTACACTGGGTGCGTGGTCCATGGTGGAACATGCATGGACTCCGGCCCTGGAAGCCCCAGGCAACCCCTTTAAAAACTCATTATCAAAGATACACAGATTGCTTTGGGTTGGAAAGGACCTTAAAGATCACCTCATTCCAAGCCCCCTGCCAGGAGCAGGGACGCTTCCCATTAGACCAGGTTGCTCCAAGCCCCATTCAGCCTGGCCTTGAACACTTCCAAGGATAGGGTATTCTCTGGGCAAATTATGTCCTAACTAACTATAAGTTAACTTCTCTGGGCTATTATATCATCCAGAGAGAGAAGGAGGAGGGAGAGTTGTCTACACAGCTGCTCTGGACAGGATGGCCACAACTCTCTGACACTCTTTGAGACAGGTCTTAGTGATCCTCAAGCTTAAAAACCCTTTTGGAAAGCATTTATCAAACACATTTCCAACTATCTCGTGCAGTTCTGGACCTTTAAGTCTCCTCTGTTAAATTCCTGTAGGGGAGTCAGACCAAATGCACACGTGTGTCTCAGGAGCACTCATCCATTTTACAGTTGCATAAACGGGGTCTCATGGCAGTCAGCTCCTTCTGGGAACTATGCTATTCCTATCAAGATATAGTCTTCCACAGCTACACCCTTCCTTCTCCTCCAAAACAGCCTGCTTAAAATTCCTCTGTACTCTTTTTCCCAAACCAATCAATATTATGGGTCATCTCAGCCTCTCCAAAGAGCCAGTGCTCCTCACAGACCCTCATAATTAGGGCTTGTCTGGATTTGAGTCTGTCCCTTGTGAGCTCATTTGTGCAGGATGCTGGCTTGGAAATGGCCAGTTCTGAAGGCAGTCTGTACATATCTGGCTCCTGGTTAGGATGAAGAACCATCTTCACGGCATCCTCACAATATTTTCACTATTTTCTCACAAAAAAGAACCTTAATCTTAATTTCCAGCCAAAGAAATGGCAAGGCCTTACTAAACTCTTGCCATTATTTCTTTCATATTTTAAAATGATTGATTTTATAGCCTGGGAAAGAGGGGAATAATACGTTTTAGACCAGACAGAAGATGGAGCAGGTGCTACATAATTCTTCCACATTAAAATGACATTGTCTGAACCAGAGGCTGTTAAATTGCTCCAGACACAGGCGTGACTTCAGCAACATGTTAAAAAAAAATCTTATTGAAGTAATAAATTGAAAAATTTGCTCATTTAAGTGAAGATTTTGCCAAAAAGTCACCCCTCAAAATTTCTAAACAAGGAAAGTTCCCGAGTGCAAGCAGAGTGCTGGCTGCCAAGTCATCTTTGCTTGCAATGGAGCTCAGAACAAGTATGTAGAATAAAACAAACTAATCAATCATGTGTTACCTGCCTTTGACTTTAAAAGTTACTGTGATTAATGAGGAACTTGTTTGAAAATGTTTGTACTGGTTTTTGCTGAAATTTTTATATCTGTGTGTTCCCTCTTCTGACATTTTCTCTTAAAGAAGGCAAATTTCCCTCAGAGACTTCGTGGTGCTGGTTCTCCGTCTGAGCATAAACATGATTAACTCTTCTATATAAAGTTCTTCAAAAGCAACTTAAAAATACCCAGAAATTTTCCACTGTAATTGAGGGAGCGGCTCCCTTTCCTTCAAGAAGTATATTTTACAATGCTAGACTGAAAACGTCTGAAACTGATAAAAGCAGTCAAATTCTGAGGTATGGTATAGATCTGTTTCTAAGGTCTGTTTTCATAACTTAATTTTAATTTCAAATACAGAACAACAGGATTGGTATGGAAATTCTTTGAATATGTTGCCACTGTCAACAAAAATACAACAGTTTGCACCAAAGGCTGCTCTGATATGTCTGTCCTCTAAAGATATAATATAAACTATGTATATATGTTTTACTGGGGAAAAATCTGAACCTCCTTGCTTCACTATGTCATAATTTTGGAAAACATTTACTATATAATTAGTACGTTAAGATGTCAGTAATATATAAAAGTTGAAGAAATAAAGACAGCTAAAAAAACATGGGGAAGGCAGAAATATCTTCTCTTGTTATCTGCATCAAGCCAGCACTGAATATTCTGAAAGACAACAGTCCTAAGGACATCAGCTCATGGTACTTTAAGCATTTTTTTTATCGTTAACTATAAAAAACTATCTGTCTATCTAAACTATCTGTCTCAGCACCAGAACTCAATGTCTTCACATCTACTTCTAATAACATAAAATCAGACAGCAGCTAAGACAGATTTCTTCTTCCTTAGAAAGAGGGAAAGAAAACAGAGAATAAAACAGAGAATAAATCCAGAAGGGCAATAAGGAACTGGAAATTTCTTAATACTTAAGAGCTTTCGATGCATGATGAGGAAAAAAAAAGCAAACTGGAGAAAATTTGCAAAACCAAAAAAAAGAATGCAAAATATACAGGTTAATTAATAAATGTACAAAGAACCATAGATAAGGACATGGAGGAAGAGGGAAAGATTTCTGAGAGGCAGGAATGCAACTTCTTCAGTAGCAAACACACAATTTTAATGAGTTGTTTTTAATGACTTGACACAATTAAATGACTTGTTTACTTCAAAATTCACCAAGGAGAAGAGAAGACAAGGTGCCATTAAGAAAATTTCTCCCCAGGAGATACAGAGCCCTGCTGAGACTCACAGTGAGACAGAATAAAAGATCATACAAATGGGAATAAAGACTTGCCAGAACAGATAATCAAGAAGTCAGACTGTTAGAAGATGCGACTGAAAAAACCCTCCCGGAATTCTAATAAAAGTGCTTAATTAGATGGGAAAGGCTCTTCCATTCATCTAGGCTCATCCACTATTAAATATTTAATTCACACACTCACACATACACATATTTTCCTTGCAGCACTTTTCAACGAACAAAAGTAGAAGGAGGTGATGAAAGCAATTTGAACTTATTAATTTCAGCTGCAGATGCACATCAATTCATTC
>VYZQ01001435.1:102018-131140 GCA_013400655.1 Mystacornis crossleyi
TTGTGGAAAAAAAAAAAAAAGAAGAATAGTGAGAGCTCTGCAGAGAGATCTATAGACATCACTTTGAAAATTTACCCACAGTGAAGCACCGGCTCAGTTCCTCTACCTGTTATCACTTCTGTGGATCTCCAGCACGTTTTGTGCACTCACTCCACTCCTGGGACTTCTCTTGAAGTTACTGGGGCTCAGCATGGGGCACTCGTGCAGGATTTTACAGACCCTGGCAGTGTAGGCAAGAAGAGCTGAACTCAGCTCCAAGAGTGCTCCTGTTATGTGCTCACCATATTCCTCTGAGCCCAGCACATAAATCTGGTAAGAAATAGGGATTCTGCTTAGGAGTAACTGTGCACAATTCCCTCCTCCTCAAATGCCAAATCAGTGAGGAGTGGGAATAGCAGCTGATTTTCTCCCTGATCCTGGTAAGAACCTTTAGAAGCTCCCACTGATGTGTCCTAGCTGGATGTGTAAGAGCTTCTGCAAGGGGGTCAGCACTAATCCCTGACACTCGGCTGTGTCCGGAGGGAAATGGTTCATGCAGAACTGGGTGAGCGCTAGGAGGTCTGAAAAAACATGTTTTATGCTGGGCTTTATTTTGGGGAATGCAAACACAACTGGAAAAAGTGTAACATTTCTGCTGGCCACAGCAAAAGAATAAATACAGAAGGAGTCCCTTGGATATCTATCCAAAATTAGCTCTTGCTTAGAGCCTGCAGTGCCAGATCACACCAGTGGCCCAACAGCATGCACTGTTGTGAAATTAAAGTGTGAAAACACTTTAATTTTGGTGAGGGAAATCTTGCAACTGGGTTAGGGAAACACTCCGGTCAGTCCCAGCCTGACCGTAAAAAATCCCCAAGAGAGGAAGTTTTTCCCTTACTTCAGTGGAGGATGTAAATGACTAAGATAATTCATACTAGACTCAGTAAGAGCAACATTATCAAACCCACAAAAGAATAAAACAATTTTCAGTGCCTGTTTTTCAGGCTGTTGCCTGTACTGCTAAATTTTTATTTTCCAAAATTAGGAAAAATGATATTAGGAAAGAACTGCATATGGTATTGGAGTTCCCCACTCCCCTAGCACCTCGGAGAGCTCCCTGTTCCACATCTGGACCTGCAGATGCTCTCGCAGTACCTATAAATTACAAGTAGTTGGCCACGGCAATGCAGCACGTGCAATTGTGGGGCTATGAGAAGAGCTTCGCAAAAATATTTATAATGGGAGACAGCTGCAAGCAGTTATCAGCAGATATCTCTGAAAAGCAGCAGCGTTCAGAGGGGAGCAGATGGGACAGGACGGAGCTGCTCATCCCAGGGAACGCGGGGCTGCTTCCACTAGATGGCACCCGGCGCCAGCATCGCGTTTTTGGGTGAATAGCAGGAGGAGAAGAGGTGACATGAAGGAAAGCTGAGCGGAACGCAACCCCCTACACATCTCCGCCCAGGAAAACGGGAACTGCGGATCTCAGCCGGCTCCCCCCGTGGAAACCATAAACCACGGGCCATTGAAAGCAGAAGGCACACGAGTCAAGCCAGAGGGGGTTTGACCCCGAATTTACAAAGAGGCTCCTGAAATAACAGGAAGGAAGGTATTAAATCTGTGTGATGTCTTTCTTCTACCTCGGGCTTATTTTAATTTTTAAATCAGATCCTTTGAATCTATGTCATTGGAATTTATTAGTTGTCCTGTAGAGATCCAGGGTGGGGAGTTTACTTTGACAACAGCTCTTGTGGAAAAATGTTGCAGTCCTGTGTAAAATACCATTTGGGAACATATGTACTGAGGACATTCCCAAATTGGGTTGTCAGACTTACTGAGAGCTCTAAATGAAGTCTGGAAAACATTGGTATGAACTCCTTTTGACTTCAGACACAGCCTGAATCTGGCGAGCCTGCAGAATGTGGCAAAAAATAATTAGAAAATTCCCTTTAAAAAACAATTTATGCTGGCAGATTAATGCCATGTTATTTAAAAAGCAATGCCAGAGATTAGGCTAATTGGCTTCCTTGTTAGTTAGCCTCAGCAGGGGAGTAGCAAGGGCATGAGTGGGTGCAAATCCTAAATTGCCTGGCCTTCCTTGTGAGGCAGATCACAGCTGAGGATGGGGAACAAGATAGAGAGAGGGAGCTTGGGGCAAGTGACACTGTCACAGCCCGTTTCCAGGAATGACTGTCTGCTGAGCAGGAGGATGCTGTGGAGGGGACTGAGTTTGTTCCCCAGCAGTCACTGCCTCGGCTGCTGAGCTG
This sequence comes from Mystacornis crossleyi, assembly GCA_013400655.1. Classification (NCBI taxonomy): domain Eukaryota; kingdom Metazoa; phylum Chordata; class Aves; order Passeriformes; family Timaliidae; genus Mystacornis; species Mystacornis crossleyi. The sequence continues at coordinate 104,265 of VYZQ01001435.1, forward strand.
GAGAGATGCCGAGGGCCACGGGCACACACCAACAGGGTGTAAAGCTGTGCCTGCTTGCAGAAGAGAGAAACTGAAAACAGTTTGTAAAAGTGGCAAAGGGATCGTTGCTCAGTGCATATTTTTGTCACTCCTGTTACTGACAGGTGGAGGGCAAGGATGGCTGCCTGTGGATTGCAAATTTCATCGTCACCAAAGGAATGTCAAACTGAACAGAACCTTGTGCTGTGTCAGTGTGCTGTGCCCTGCCCTCCACAACCTTCATCCACACATATCCATCAGAGCAATATTCCTGTGTTAAATATGAAAAGATTTTTACCCCTCTATCCAACAGAGGCTCTACTTTCAGCTGATGTATTTCATCACCTGTAACATCACATTCACCTCCTAGACCTGTCCTCTCTCTTCACGCACCACCCCAAAATATACACAGAGCTTCTCAGGAAGGATAAATGCCCATGTCCCAGGGAAATGGCAGTGTGCTGCCCTTTCCACCACTCACACGCACCATGATCACCTGAAAGATCGAAGAAATTGTCACTGCACAATATAGTTTACTACACCTGTGTACATATCTACAGCCTAAGCTTTGCAAACCACACTCCTGGTGTACCAACACGAGAGTTGGTGATCTGTCCAACCCTTCTTCAGCTCGTGGTCTCCTGATCCACAACCACACCACGCTGTGGGGACACCAATGCCTGACACACCTGTGCACCTTCTGGTGTGCTCTCAGTTTCCAGATCTCCCCCTTATGCTGGAAACTTCTCCTCTGACACATCCAACCCTTCAGTCTCCTGCACCACTGCCCAACCAAACACAGAGAGCAAGGGGAAGCTGCGTGCACAACAGACTTGAAGCTGCGGGGGGTAAAGGAGCTGGTTGTCAGAGACAAAGAAAGATCATGCAGTAAAAAGAAAACTGCTTGGACCACTGCATTGTTATATTTTAGCATTTCTAATACACGTTATGCATGATACTTCTATTTTTTCCACCTTTGTTTTGTCTGGAATAGAACTGCACTGTCAGTCAAGCCTTTTTTGCTCTTAGCCAGGTTCTCTGCAGACACAAAGCTTATGTGCTCATGCTGTGCCTTCATCCTGTTGCTGAACACTTTCAGCCCACAAGCTACTACTCAGTTACATTGCCAGAAAGATGAGAGTTTTCAAAAACTAAGCATATTAAGTAAATTCCCAGATAAACCCCAGGTAGCCTGACCAACCAACAAACCAACCCACTCAAAACAAAATAAACTAAAACAAACAAAAAACCAAAGACCAAAACAAACACCCCCCCCCAAAAAAAAAAAAAAAAAAGGAATAAAACCCACCCGAAAAAATGAAAGCAAAAAACAAAGGGCAGATTGCAGCAGGGAAGGGAAGAGACTGAAGAAGTCTGGAGTGTGTCACGTGAACACCACAGTTTTAACAGGGTTGATGGTGAGAAATCTCCTAATTTCCATGTTCCAACCATACATGGAAACAATTTAACATCAAGCTCATGATTTTTTGTGGTGAGTGGATCACAAGATGTAAGCTGGAACCAAGCAGGCTGCACAAGCTCCAGGGCTCAAAGATTTTAAATTTTTTGCGTCTCTAGTACACACATTATTGTACAAATTATTGTTCATCTGTCACTAAGTAGAAGAAAAAGAAGTTATTTTAGTGTTGTTGTCATTGTTGTTGTTTGAGGGGTTTGTTGGGTTGCAGGTTTTTTGTGGGTTGGTTTGTTTGTTTTCTCCTGTTCATTTTTTTGACTGTGTGTATGTGTGGACTAGTATGCTGAGACAAATCCTTGAGGAACACATGAATGTAGATAGGATTTTTATGCAGAAAAAATGCTGATGTGTTTATATCTGTACTCTTCCACTGTTAAACCCACTGGTTACTGTACCAAAAAAAATGGATTGGAAAGAGGGCAGGGGAGTAAAAAATATAAGTGTTGGAATGTCTGACTTCTAGGCCTCTTGCCCTTAAGATATCATACCCCTGTTGAAAAATTAGTTCCCCTGAGGACTGCCCAGTGGGAAGGCTGCTGCCCCATGGTGCACAGAACAGTGGATGCTGTCTGCAGAAAGAAATAGGAAATACTGAGTGCACACAAGCAGGGCCAGGACTCTGCCTTCTCCCGGGGCAAGCCCCTGGATGCTGAAATCAACAGGTCTTTAGGACACGTTCCAGTGTTTTCCCAAGTCCCAACCCATTTAATGCAGTGGTTTTGGTGAGAGAAAGCAGATAGAAACTGAAATGGAAGGTCCACACAAGGAGAAACTTTCTGCCCGTGAGGGCAGTCAGGCAGTATGACAGGTTGCCCAGTGAGGCTGTGCCATCCCCATCCCTGTAGGTTTTCAAAATCCAGCTAGATAAAGCTCTGAGTAACCTGGTTTGAGCAGGAGGTTGGACTGAGTTACCTGGTGATACCATGATCAGCCTATGTACAAACCAGAAAAAGTTTTTTAAATCTTGCATGTTTTGCCAGCTATTTCAAAGATCCAAAACACCTTCTATCTGTTTAGCCATAACGTTCAGTAATGGCAACTAGAAGAATCTTGGCAAGTATTTAAATGAGTCATGTACAGTGGTGGACAGAAATGGCAGAGCACAACTATATTGTCCTTTTTTACCATTTCTGCAGTTATCACCACTAAGATACTTAAGGCACACAACCTGGCAGCAGCTTCCTGGCTTTCAGCTTCATATTTAATGACAATTAATTGAGGAATTTTGCTGTGGAAGTTATGCATTTCCATTGGTGCTATGGAAATGTCACCCTGAAATGCTCTGTTCCAGCATATGTCTACATGTGACTCTGGTATGGTGGCATCCCATTCCTGACCAGCTGGGCCACTGCTTGAGTTGCATATAGAAAAAGAAGGTATACTTTAGGGAAAAGAAGGTAGAAACTAAGAGCTGAACTCTAAAGAAACAAGACAGGTGAGATGAGTGGTTGGGTGACGGAGTTGGAACCACAGGCACCACGACGACAAAGCATAAAAAGAGGGCTTTAGAAAAACTGCTACTAATCAAAGCTAAAGAATCAAAGAATCATAGAATGATAGAATGGTTTAGGTTGAAAGGGACCTTAAAAATCATTCCTTTCCAACACCCCTGCCCTGGGCAGGGATACCTTCCGCCAGACCAGGTTGCTCTAAGTCCCACCCAACCTTACTTTGAATGCTCACAGGGGTGTTCACGACCCCTCTGGGCATCCTGTGCCAGGCTTCACCACACTCAGAGGAAAAAATTTATTCCCAGTATCTAATCTAAACCTGCCCTTTTTGAGTTTGAAGCCTTGTCCTATCACTCCATGCCCTTGCAGAAAGTCCCTCCCCAGATCACTTTCAGGCCCCCTTCAGGCACAGGCACTGAGAAGCTGCAGTAAGGTCTCCCCAGAACCTTCTCCTCTCCAGTGCTCTGGTGAGTGGCCAGCCATGGCTCTCCGTCAGACACCACCACATCTATATTCCAGACAAAACCCCTGAAATCTGGAATATGAAATTCATGTAGTCTGACTCTCTGGGGAAGCTGAGTACTTCTGTTTCCAGACTTTGTCATCTTTTCCACAGCACACAGCTCAGTGGATGCTGCAGCTGAAAGCCAGGCCATTGCAAAGGGCTGCCACAGGAAACCATTTGTCACGATACACACTGTTTTGCAGGATCTTTAATGGCTGAGTTTTTAAATGAAGACATTGAAAAATTGCTTACCCATGAGGTATTTTGCTGAGGACATAATATGCCGTATATGAATGCTGATACACCTGCAAAACAAAATTAAGAAAAAGACAACAACAAAAAAAAAAGAGATTAGTAACTGTCACCTGTGTTAAAAGGGCTCATTTTTTGCAAAAATACTCTAGCATATGTGGCTGAGAAGCTCTTCTAAACACTTCAAAATCTCTCGCAGGAAAGAACAATGCATTAATCCACTTAAAGCTGTTGTGTGTTCTTTTCATCCTGCACTTTATTACGGTGTTTGGCAGATCGTGCACACCCAGATGCTCGGTGTCGTTACCATGGCTACCAGGTCTTTGATTAAACTGGGGGCACACGGGCGCTGGAAAGGCTAAATATAGAACAGCCATTAATGAGGACACCTTGGTCAGCTGGAGACATTCTCCATCATTATAACTAGACACAACAGGGACACAACGCGTGGTTTTTTGGCTTTATTTCCACATAAATAAAACAGGGAGCGGTGCTGGGTGATATCAGAGCGGGTTGTCAAGCTCCTGTCAGTCAGGAAATAAAACTGTATTGACTCAAGGCATAAAGCTGACCTCATGTTTCTGTGACCTGCTAAGTTGCATCTTCATATCAATCTGTGCTCTTTGGGCCTTGGGGAGGAGCTGGCCAGTTTGCACAGCAGCTCATCTCACAGGGGACAGTTTATTACTCATTTTCTAAGCAGTAAATAATAACACCAGAGTCAATGTCAGTGATTTAAGAGGTGGTGATTTTCCACTGGTGACAGCACAGTCCCTTACAGTGATCAGAAATCAGGGCACCACTGTGAAAGGTCTAAATATGAATCATTTTATACAAATTTATACAGGAATCACTTTTTGCTATTCTGTCCTCTTACTGTATGCTCATAAATAAATAAATAAATATGTCTCCTAGCAATCATTTAATTTGGCTTCTACTTCAATCTTTAAACCATTTTTTTTCTGTCCAGCAGCTCTCATAAAGCATCCTGTCCCAGACAACAAAAAAGAAATTTCCTGAATACTTTCCTTCACCAAACAAGTTTGATTAAAATTATTTTTCCTAGGCTCTTCTGTTTTTGCACAAATATTTTTTTTTATGCTTATGCCAAGAAATCAGGAGATGTCCTGGGTGATGCTGCCAGCCCCAGCAGGGGCCATCCCAAGCACATCATTAGCATCACAAGTAAGCATGACTCACTCCCTGCCACTCTGGAGGGCAAACCTGCACCGCGGTGTCCAGAACAACCCTGCAACTTCTGGGGTCTCAGTGCAGAGGCAGACAAACACGAGGGACACCAGTAAACACAAGGCACATCATCCTGTAAATATCAAATCAAAATTCTGTTTGAAATTTGAAACCAAACGCTGAATCCTGACACTACTGCGTGAGCTCATCGAAAAACAGGCAGAGAGGTGAAAGCCCTGAATTTCTACCTATGAAATGCAGGGACTAATGCTGGATTGATGTGATTCCCTTCTTCCCTGTGCAATTCACTCCCTTCATTACAAGGACATAATGAGGTCACATCCCCAAATCCTGTCTCCTTTCAGGCATTCAGATCCATAAGGACTCTTCACGCAAGGTGATTCGCTGGTGTGCTGATATCAGGGAAGGTCTAGGAATACAAGAGAATTCACCACAAGCCAACATTTATTTTAGTACAAGTGTCCTTTTTACATCCACCTGTGTCAGATGATGTCAAATTAATTACCATTTCTCTCATCCTCATCCAATCATACCAAAGAGCTCTTGAATCTTCTGATGTTGATACCTGAGACCTGGCTGATGCATGTGGCCTTAGAGTTTATTCCAGCTTTGATGAAGTCCTAAAACTGCTACAATTCCTTAAAGAGAAAGCACTGGAAAACTGAATCTGCCTACAGAGCTGAGAAACCTGATAATACATTGCCATTAAATCCTGAGCCACTTTTGTCTTCCAATATCCTGGCAGGAGGTTGGAGAAAATGATGCAGATACATAAATTCTGATCTGAGGCTGGGAGTGTTGTTCAAGGTTATGAGCCATGCTGTGTTATCAGATACCAGAGACATAAGCCCCCCAAAATGAGCATGAACAGATGCCTTCAGGGGAAAATAGACAAATGTGGCAGGCTGGATGGAAAAGAAACTGCCAGGGAAGTTGTGAACAGGACACCTGCTGATGTCCTTGCTTGTGGTACAGAGTCCTACAGCCGTGCTGGAGAGTTCAGAGCTGCCTTAGAGCCATTAATGGAGACTGAGGCAAAATATTTTCTTTGCTGAGAGAGCCTAGGAGTGAGGGAAACCAAAGCTGCAGGACACTCAAAGAACTCTTTTATTTTCTGAATGCCATTTGTCATCATCTTGGGTCTTTGGCCAGACTCTCAAATATCTCACATCAGCTGTGCTATAGTATACAGTCTTCAAAGGCTTGTAGCTGGCACGGGTTCACTCACAGGAGCAAAATTTTCACTGATAAATCCTTACAATGTGTAGGTTTGCTTCTTTAAAAAGCAACACTTTGTATGAGCAAAGATTTCAGGATCAGACATTTTTTATTATTAGGACACAAGCACATGCAGCTCAAAAGTCCTTCTCAGCCCAACAATTTCAAACCTGTTTGGAAAACACACCACCAGCAATGCTCCCAAGCAAACAAGAATTCAAGAGAAGAATCATTTTATGTCTTTCTGAGAACTAAATGTCTGCCTAAGACATCATAGGTGATGCCTTCTCCACCTACACTTTCTAAATGTCTGCCTTCCTCTTAAATATGCAAACCAAATGAACTTAACGGAACTTTTTGAGAGGATGACTATGTTTGCTTAATATCTCTATTAAAACTTCTGCTGGAGTCAAAATGAGTTTGGCTATTCACTTAGCAGTAGGAAAACCCCACAGCAGGAAGAAGTGCAGGGAAGAGATGGGCATTCTTCTGAAATCCAAACCAAGCCGCAGAGAATCGAGAGTACTTAAAAGTTAGTATTCAGTTTGTTAAACCTGTCTACTTCTGAGGCTTGGCCAACAAAAATAGCTGTATAAACTCTGTGTTCTCCTTTTCTGCCAAAGAGTGTGGTAAAAGCCATTGACTGATTTGATGCTCTCAGTCCCGATTTTTAGCTGGAACCCAGAAGCATTACAGCTCCTCTCAGCAGAGAGGAAAATTTGGGGGTAGCAGAGGTTTTGGCAATTGTTTTGCTCTGTAGATCCTGGTGCTGAGCCATCCCACCAACATCAGTCAGAACAGGTTTGAGAGTGCTCTGAAGGGTTCTGAGTATCACCACAATCATGTCACAGAAGCTCCCACCCCAGCTGTCACCAACAAGGGCTGTAAACGTCATTATGCTAAAACCATTGCACCAGAAACTGTCCCACTGGGCTTCTCATCCCAGGTCACAGCACAGATCTTGTTTACTTTCAATCTAAATTATGCTCTGCAACAGGTGCATGTTTACACTGAAAACATAAAGGGACTGAGAGACAGATCTCTCTGTTCCCACTGAAGTCTTGGAAAGGCAATTATCTCTCTAAAATTCAGAAGAATGCAGGGCTAATTATATATGACAACACCTTGTTGTGAAGCCACTGACCTCGTTTCATGTAACCAACAGAAGGAACCAGGGCCTGGCCAGATGACAGCAGAAATGGAAACACTGCAGCACACAGAGCAGCAGAGAAAGGCATGTGCCTCTCCCATGCCACCAAATTCCAAAGGAACAGGGAAATTGTGGTTCCAACAAGGTACAGAAACAAAGTGGAAGAAGCAGTTTCTGTGCTCTGTCACTACAGAGAAAAATATGGTGTGAGTGGTAACATCTCCCTGGAAGCACTTGTTTAAGTGCTAGGATACAGGTCCTAGTCCAGCCGGGCTTGCTGAAATAGAAACTTTATGTTATTTAAGCACAGAATGGATTTGGACTCATTTATTCACAGTGACTATTCATATACTTTAAATTAGAATCTGTACCTCTTGTTCTTGCCCCAAAGTAACTGCAGAAATATGTGACATAAATCCAAGAAGTTTGTGGAATGGATTTTCAGCATCTCATGACTGGTATGAAAGATTGCACTACCTGCTGAGGATTTATCACGAGCATCAGAAAAAAAGGAAGTGTTTAGTTTACACTCCCATCTCCTCTGTCTGTCGGTTTCTGTCTCGCTTTGTGGGCTGATGCCAGCACCAGCAATAATCAGCATTTATGGAAGTCTTTCTTTAATGTTCGCATGACAAGGCGCAGAATCAATACAAAGAAGAGGTACNAGAATCTGTACCTCTTGTTCTTGCCCCAAAGTAACTGCAGAAATATGTGACATAAATCCGAGAAGTTTGTGGAATGGATTTTCAGCATCTCATGACTGGTATGAAAGATTGCACTACCTGCTGAGGATTTATCACGAGCATCAGAAAAAAAGGAAGTGTTTAGTTTACACTCCCATCTCCTCTGTCTGTCGGTTTCTGTCTCGCTTTGCGGGCTGATGACAGCACCAGCAATAATCAGCATTTATGGAAGTCTTTCTTTAATGTTCGCATGACAAGGCGCAGAATCAATACAAAGAAGAGGCATCTCATTTCAAGGAGGTTTACAAACAAAGAAAGGGGTGAAAAGCCCTTAGAAGAAGGCCCCTCAAATCAGCCCAATCCCCTCATCTTCAAGCAGGCTGTTCTACCAAAACAATTGACTTTGGGAATTACAACCTGGCATATGAAACAGCTCATGGATCTGGGATTAAATCCAGGTGGACTGGCTGCCGTGAGCTCATGACTGTAACTTACTTGATAAATACAGGAATAAAAAATGCTTTACATCCATTCTTTAAATGGCTCCATAGAGCCACCTGGCCCCTCATACAGTAGTGTTATTTACATTAAAGAATTACCCAGAAAACTCACAAAAAAATCCCATAAAACTTAGAGCTTGCAAGGGACCAGTACAGGGCAGAGCAGAAGTGCAAGCTGTTTGCAGCTTGCAAGGCTAAATGCAAAATTTCTACTGTTTAGTGTTTTTCTTCTTTTTCAGGAATCACACATTTAATCCAAAAAGTCACCCCAGTGCTCCCAAATAAAAATGAACCCACCAAATAGTCATCAGAAAGAAAAGTGTACAGCAGTTTGCTAAAGCCTGAAAATAGCAAGAATATATTTTAATGTCATTAATCATAAAGCACTCAGGATTTATCTGAGTAAAATGACTCATTTTTTATTCTGTAACAATAAAGTATATCAACAAATAATAGATCCCCTCAGGATTCTTAACAGACCCCAGTTGTCTTGATAATGTATCTGCTTCTACACTGTGTAGCAAGACAGTAAAAATATATTACAAGTGGTGAAACACTTGTGGCTGGTGAAACAGGAACTGCCAGATCCATTAAAAGAGTTTCCCACAAAGAGTCTCTAAAAAGACATTTGCTGGAAATAGATTATACAGCCCATTTTCCTACTTATGCTATGAGCAGACAAATCCCCAAATGCACATATGAATGTCAAACCAATTGAATAATCCCAAACATTTGACATAATTACATATTCCACCTTTCAAAATGGTCCTGGTGCCCTTAAACAGCGACTAACGCTGTGATGCAAAATATGCAGGTAAAAGATGATTTGCCATTTGGCCTTTAGCATCTGTGATATTTAACCAGGCTCTGAAGCTGACAGATTAACAGGGAAAAGAGAATAAAGCAGAATGCAGGAAAGCTGCTGCTATGCATTGGCAAATAGCTCGTGTATTTGGTGCCCTGTTTTCTCCCAGTGGCATGAAAGGGAGGGGAAGACAAGTTCAGGAGGAAAATCGCAAGCAAACATTACCCAAAGGTTGTGTTTCCTCCTCCTGCATGGACATACCATGTTTGTTAAGGATACAAGTCACTACCACACTGTCACATGGATTCTTCTATTGGCCAGTCATCAAAAAAAAAAAAAAATGATGTTCACTTCACAGGGTAACTTTGTTGTTCATGCAAATCCTCCAGGAGAGAAAAGTATAATTATTTGCCTGAAAATACCTCACTGCTATAATCTATTATGGTAGTCTGTGGAGGATTAAAGCAGGTCGTTGTACTTGTTTGCAGAATATTCTGTATCTTTTACGAAAGTCAACATTAAAAACTAAATTTTCACTTAATGTGTCAATATCATTTGCCTTGACCAAAATTCTTTAGGATACCATTGCTTTCATTGAACCCTTCTGTTCTGTTGAGAAGAAATCCTTCTTTTGCCATTACATGTTGAAAGGGCCCTCCAAAGGGATGAAAAATTCATTCCTGTACCTGATCACCAACTTCTGTGTAATGTTTTGTTCAATTTCTATACTTTGATTCTCCCCTCTATTTGTGATGTAGAGCCCAAGGGGTTACCTCTGGCTGAGGCATGGTTGGGTAATGGTCTTTTCATTTTTTTCCCTCAGTGGAGACACAACGGTCAGCAGCGTTCTCCTCAGCCCAACTACTTTTGCAAAGGATTATGACCATTTTATTGCTAATAGGCACTCTGTAGTAACCAGCTCGGAATTAGATTCTCTCAGAAACATCATGCTATCTATTCCTTTTGTGTCGCTGCAATAAAAAAGGAAAAACTACCGAAATCCATACTGGTATTTTGTACCCTGCGCTCAATGAAGCTTGATTGCTTGCAAGAACAAAACAAATCAATAAAGCTGTATAATTTAAGGTCTCTTCAATATTCTCACCTTTCAGAGTCATTGTGATACTGACCTATTTTGCTTTCTTCTGAGACAGCATATTCTCTTTTGTCCCTGCACTGAATTATCCCTTTACACTTTATCACCTCTCCAGTAACGCACCTCCAGTACAGCCCCATGCTGTGTGTCAACCTGCTTGTACAGCCCTCTAAGGAACACTGCCCATTTCTCTTCGTGCCTCCAATGAATTGGAAAACCCATAATGAAATGCTATTCAACGAGCGTTTCCTGAGCATTGGTTCAGCTGGCAGCCAATAACCCACAGCTGTCACCAAGCACCTGATCTGGGATGCTCTTACCCACTGCTGCGCCGTATCCAGCTGAGCAGCCACACGTGGGATGTGCTCACAGCCACGGAAAGGGCACTCTGGCACTGCTGGGACACTCCAGCACAGTCTGGGGAGCTCAGGGGTGGGCAGACATAGGGAAAATGGGCTTGAGCAAGAAAGCTGATGAGAAGAAGGGGTCTCTGAATCAATCAATGTACAGAGAATTTGGCAACTGGTTGCCTGTGCTATAATTGTCCCTGTATTCCAGAGGAATTAACTTACCATTTGAGAAAAAGAAGGAAGATGCATACGTGAGGAATGCATGTATTAGAGTTGTTATGGGAAGTAAACGTTTCTCTTGCAAAGAGGAGGGAAGGATCCCGACCCAGCAGTGTAACTGTGCCTGGGTGAGGTGACACAGCCAACACTAAGCTGTCAGTGCCTCAGAGAGACCCAGCGAGGCCGTGCCTCATCTCAATCACACCAGTGCGGGTCACTGCACTCATACCCAGTGTCATAGGAAATCAGCAACTGGCTGTCTCCAGAACCAGGAAGAAACTTTATCAATCAATTTGGAAGAAGGAAGTAGCTCAAGAGGCAGTGGATCACTAGGACATGCCTCTGTTTGAAAATCTTTTAACAATTTAATCTCTTAAGACTGAAAATTGAATCGTTGTCCTTGTTGTTTAAAGGACAACCAGGTCAGCTCTCCAACCGTGCAGGGGTGTGAACGCCCTGCCACCCACACCAGAGAGGCTTCCTCAGAGAACAATCTCACATCAAGGTGACATGAGGAAGGGACAGCACATTCCTGCCATGGGGACTTGCATTTTGGAAGCACTTGTAACGCAAGCCGAAGCCGATTGCGGTGGGGTGATGCACCACAGGCAGCACACACAGTTAATATGTAAATCTCTCCCACAAACATACAGAGGCTGTGCTGGGATTAGAAGCTGCTTTTCCAAGCACCAAACCAAAGGTCTCTCAACAGCAAAGCCAAGGAGTTATTCCTTTACAAATAGTGTCATCTCCAGTTTGCAAAACAACTGTAAATAAAGTGTGATGGCAACATCCACCACAGTAATGGATGGGCTGCCGTGCTGTAAGGTAATGCTGCTAATTCACCTTCCACAAACTGATCATCTCTCTCAGTTCTTTCATGATAATAATTCTTTATTAAAAGATTAGTTTTCAAATTACACTTTTGAGGGCCTTACACTGCTGACAACGCCAAAAGGAAATTTCAAGGCCGGCTTGAGGATTTATGACTTTATGACAGCAGCAGAGTGGAGTGGATGCTCTTTTTGTTACAAATGCAGCTCCAGAAGCAACTTAGGCCACAGGTATTAACATACAGCTCGTGTGCCAACTCTCACCCCTCGGAGAGCGTTAATCCAATCTGCCAACTGCTGCTGCACTCTAATACAGCTCTGCCCTGCCAAGCAATTACAAAAGCCTCCTTTTGCTCCCGAGCCACCTGTCCCTCACAGCGCTTCACTGGCACCACAAAGCCCTTGCAGTCAGTGGCTTAGAGGACGACTGCTCCATTTTTAACTGGTAAATAAAATGGGAGCTGCAAAGCACTCAGTAGGATTTTTGCACCAGATTTTGTGCACTTGTTGATGCTCAGGTTATTGGGAAGTAGCTGCAATGAAGTTACAAAGAATTAAGAATGAGGGTTACGAATAATGAGCTCATTCTGTTGTTGATCTTTTTAAACTTTTATCAATATTCACATCACATATATAAATTCCCAGGTTCCCACTCCCACCCTCTATTCAGAAACTTGGAAATGGGAATAAAATTATCTATTACATAGTTGTGATTCTAACACACTGAGCAATATATCTAAGGAAAAGAAGTAAAAGATGAACAAGTGTTATTGTGTATTAAGAGTACAAAAGTAGCCTGAGGCCAAATAAATGTTTTTAAAGGACATAGCAATTATCCCAAATCCAGGGATTTGGGATACACAGAACAATTTCAGGTCCATACAAACACATCCAGAAAAACACACAGCCGCGATTCTCTAGGAATATCTGGGATCATAATAATAGCTGTATTGGGCCAGACCCAAAGTCCATCCAGTTCACTACCCTGGCTCAGCAGCCCACAGCCAATTCAGACAGAAGAGTAGAGTTATCTGATTTACAGTCATCCTTTCCTAAAATACTTTCCCAGACTCTTGCACTTTGCAACCTGGAGTGCCTCTCTTTTCTGTTGAGGGATCTCCCTGCTGCTGACCTCTTTGCCTTGAGGGACATCCTCTCCAGTCATTCCTTACAAGCATTTACCCTTTTTGCACCTGCAGCCTCATGCAGCAACTCCCTTTTCCCAGACAGTGGTGCCAAAAGCTTGTGTGGGGTATGATTCCTCTCAGCAGCCTTCGATATCTATTTTAGCCTAAGATTTACACACTGAATTATGCTGTTTATAGGGGCAGCCCAGGGTAGCTGATGGAGATGGGAGTTTACAGGGTTCACATCTACATTCATTCGACTGACTCTCACCTTCATTGCCTTTGGAGTTACAAGTCTGAGGGCTGAAGGACAGCATGAGAAATCACTGCTTAATACTGCTTTTAATGAAACATTAGATAATGCCTTCTTTCAGAAAAAAACATTTCTTGAGCTGTGCAGACACTGACTGTGGGAAGATTCTAAAAGCCTCTTTTTTGTGAAGTTTACAATGCAAATGGTAAAGCTTTGTAGCAATTATGTGAGAACCAAGCCATGAAAATCTGCTAAATTCTTAGTATAGTATATCTAATTAATTTATTCATTTTTAAATTATTCACAGTAGAGACAGAAATTAGCAACTACAGAAGCATAGCATATGTTCCTTCTATTAAAACTTACTCTTAGCATGTAAAAATTGTTTTTTCTACTGTAGCAGCTGAGAATGTGAATACTACAAAAAAGTCAGCACTGGCATTGAAATTTTTTAAGATGGTCCTAGGCTCAGGGCACTTTTAGAAGACTCAAAGAAAAGAATCTGAAGCAAGAAAGATGAGCCTGTCAGAAAGCATTTGAGAGCAACAGTTTAAAAGCAGTGAAGTGGATGTGAAAGAAATTAAAATATTCAGATCTATGCCAGGGACCTTGGTCAAAAACTCTCTCCCTGTTCAGTGAAAGATTCATTTTCCAGTTCCATATGAGATCAGAAGACACAGAGCTGTATCTCAATGGACACACAGATCTAATTCACTGGAGGAGACAATTCTGTTTTCTGACATAAAGAAAACAAACTGAAATTACACAGAATGCAGGAGGACATTTTATGTGTTATCTTTGTGATTCTGTGGGCAAGTTCCATGGGGTAAATGGTCTGTGGTGATGATGAGCAGCTCTTTGGAAAGCAGGGGGAGAGCAAAGAGGACAGGAAGGAGCACAGAACCTGCCCTGCTCCTTGCCTGCTGCAGAACCCTTTGCAGCACTGCCATCAACAGCATCACTCTTCCACTCCTGCACCAAAAAAAATATGAGGATTCATGAATTTGATGACATGACTAAAACCCTATGATTCCTCTCCCTTTTCAAAAAAGAGCTTCTTTCGAGCAGAGAATAGAAGAAAAAAAGACTAGAAGATTCCATTTTCAAATCTGGGTCATTAGCTGCCCAAGGAGGAACGTTAATTATTGGTTTTAACATAGAGCTGGTAAAAGCAGAGTTCTGCAGGCAGTTAAAGAGATAAGAGGCACTTGTTCAGGGTAAACACAGAGAGCCACACACTCCCTGGATTTAGGCATGTAACTTGGCTACAGAGGAGAACATTTGCGTCAGAAGATTTGCATTTCTGAGTACAGGAACTTCATCGAGGTGCCCTGCATAACAAGAGCTGTTTTTCCAGAAGAGGGCACTAAATATATTTTTTTTAGTCTTGCAGTGATTAAAAATTAAAAAAAATAAAATGGACTGGAAATCAGAAGAATTAGATTATGGACTGCTTTATGTTTCTGCAGAGACACCAGAACTAAATTCTTTCCAGTTTTGCTTTCTGAAGCTTTTAAAATCACTGTTGTCTTCCCATTTTGCATGCTATTCCTAATATATTTCTTTCCTTAACATTTTAAAATAACTACCTATACTTATTACGATTCAGCACAAACCACTGCTTTATTAAACCAAGTGGTTTATTGTCCCTAAAGGCTTAGGAAGAAAATTTATGCTTAAAAGCAGGAACTCACCTCTAATGTAATTCTGAAACCACTCTATGTTGCAAGGAATCTAATTATTTGTTAAATTTTAATTTTTTTCAATAATTTTCATACTGGTATTTATTTCATTCCTCGTAAAGCCAAGTTCCCCATGTTTCACTAAGACAGATCCCCATACAAGTGCAAGAAGGAAAACTGATTATTTTACTGATGTAAATCCATCTGATGTACATGTCCATTACATGTCCATCTGATTTTGACTTTCTAGGAAACCTTATAAATTGTCTTATGAAGGCTTTATTTAAAAAGAAATTGCATTTTATTTTTAAGATATTTTGTATAATAAGAGTCTTATTAAGACATTAATCTCTAACTGTTTGTTCAAGTCAGCTCATCTATACACTCCAAAAAGGAGGCAGAATGAGAAATATAACCTTATGTGAGCTAAGAAAAATTGGTTATTTTTGTATCATAGTGTTTTGCCTTGAGGCTTTTTTATTTTTCCTTCCCTGCTTGACAAAAATCTCATTTACAAAAGAAAATATTTACAGAGGAAGACTGCTGATACCTGATACTGATACATAAAACACCTATGTACTTTTGCATGACAGGCTAATTATTTCTGAGTTTTGATGTTCCTCTAGTCTTCCATGGAACTGTGGATTTTCTTTTCAGTTTACTGATGTGTATCTGTGCCTGCGAATAAATGTAGGATAAAGTTTATTGGCCTTTGCTACATAAGCAAGGCCATCCAACTTAGTCTGAAATAACAATTTTGCACTCAGTCATGTTTGTGTTATTTCTGTTGAAGTCTTACAGCTCAAATCAGGAGGCTTCAGGTTTAGTTCTAACTCAATTTATCTGCATTATTAGGAGAACAGCAAGGGTTTAATCCGTTGTTTTTAATAGGAAAGCAGTTAAAGCTCAGCAGCTGAAGTCAGCAGACTCAGTTTTTAATGCTCTGTACCTCATGCAGAGTATTTTGTTGCAATAATCAGAATAAACAGTCCCTGGAATGGAGCGAATGGCGACGAGATAAGAAATTGGGGTTTGGTGCAGTTTTACCAAAACCATTGCTATGTAGGGAGCAGGCACCAGCAAAACTGGAATATGGGGATGGAGGACTGCAGGCTGTGCTGAGCTTTGTTTCCCAGCTTGGGCAAACACATCATGTTGTGTTTTATGCACTCAGACCATCATTTCAGAAGCACAAACTTCCCCCTGACAACATCCCCCAAACCAGGGAGCAACAGAGCTACAAAACGTATCCAGTGTGGTTTTATTGTTGGCCCATGAAAGAGCTGCGGGCCCTAAGAACGGTTTGGGCCGGAAGAGCATCCAGTTCCAACCTCCCTGCCACGGGCAGGGACACCTTCTGCTAGACCAGGTTCCTTCAATGTTGAGATGATCCCACTCCAAGAACACCTGCAGAGGATGAGGAGAGCACCCGTTCTTTGCATTAGAGGGGTGCAAACATATTTTCCATGGACAATAGACACAAGCAGCCTCCACCCAGCCGTTCCTCCTTGCTGACACTCAGAGCCTATCATTTCCCTTTTATTAACAATGGAAGATAAAGAAAACGTATGCAGACTTGGGATATGTCTTTTCACTCCACTTTGTTTTCAGTTTCTTCTGAGTTACAATGGCAGATCCTTAATTTTAAATAAGAACCCATTTTCCCATGGCCCAAGGATCCCAACTACCAAAATGTTCCCACAGTTCATTTGTTTGAGTTCCTAACCTGCCTCTAACTTCTTGTTTAAACTAATTTTTTTTCTCATTAAATCAAGATATTCCAAAGCAGAAGAATTGCTGTCAAAAGCAAAGAACAATTCAGGCCACATAAAGAAACATAGTTTCTTCTGGAACTTTGTCAGGATTTCAAATGAACCATGAGAGTCCCTCAAACCAAATAAAGAATAGGTTTGCTTGTTTTCTTCACCTGTGTTAGTCCAAAATTGGTGCTGAAATTTAGCAATATGACATTAGTTTCTTTAGTTTCTCCTTCAAAAGAAAACTCTAGAATTAAACTTGTCAGTAATTATTGCTCCACTGGCCTGTAACTGTGTCCAAAAATTTCTGTTCTAAACAAACAATGTGACAGAAGTTGGATGGAGTGTTGACTGCTGAGCAGTAAGAACAAATATTCTCACCACTTGATAACATGCTAACTCAATTAAAGTGAGTCTCCACCCTCCTAGAGCAAGAACTTTTAATTTTGTAAGAATGTGCAGCAGAGGAGATTTGGCGTCAGAAGGGCTCTGCTGCTGACGGCGCGACTGAGGACACCTGAGAAGGCAGTGTTTGCACAACTCTGTAATAGAGTTTTGAAAGCCCGGGAATCCCTCTAGAGTTGTGTGGCAAACTTCCCTCTCTCTCTGTGCCGCTGCAGATATCAAATATTAATTAGGCTGAAACAATTACTGATATGAACACACGACAGCACGTTGGGATGTCTGACAGGGATATTTCTACTTCTGCCTATGCTGAGATTCACTGGTAGGAAAACTCCCCAGCTGCTGAGGCTTCATGTATTGTTAGCAGCTTTGGTTTATTCAGTGAGAAGTGACCATGAAGAGCTGATGTCCTGCCTTAGACACACTCCCCCAGGTCGGACAGAAAAGCAGATGAAAGTGTAGCAATATTTTTGAACCAACCTACTCTGATGCCTTTGAAAATTCTGTTTTGTCTATCTTGTTGAAAACAGCAGATGAGGGAATTTATTCATGGTGGGTTTGAGATTGGAAAAGTTAGGCTGTCTTTCACAAAAGAGCATTTTAAATAGACCAGATTCATAATTAAAAATTCCCACAACAAGGTCCTTTTTAAATAAATTATTGCCTCTAAACGTTGTCAAACAATAGCTGCTGCTTCAGCTTCGAATCCAAAGTAAACTACCACCCACAAAATTAACCTCTTCTATGTTGTTAGCACATTCTTGTTAATGCAACACTTCTGGACACACCGGGCCTTAGCTTTAGTTATGTAAATGTAGCTGGAGCACTGCTGTTCGACCTCAAAGAGGTTAAAAATCACTTTATCAAACAAGGTTATTTACACTACCGATCTTGGCTGTGAAAATATCACTCAAAACAGTATCTGTAAGAAGAAGGGGAGAGAAAGGTGCTCCCCACCTTCAGCCCTGAAACCCCAGAACAACCTCACTGAAAGCCCACACAGGCACACACATAAAAGTGCTGCCATTTTCAAAATCTGTGAGCATTTCGTTGAAAATTAAGGTTAGCTGAATGATCTTAATAACATTTACTCTATGTGAAGTAACTGAAGATGTGGCTTTCAGCAAAATACAGAAAATACAGCAAATTATCATATTTGATGAGTGGCCGGACTATGTGTTTCCACTAATTCATCAGTAACTCGACTTCTGCTCATTAAAAAAGCACTGAATGACTACAATTAAACAACTCATTCTACATTCCCGACTACATTCATACAGTTGGTGAATTGAGAAAAGAGAAGATACTCTGCCTGAAGATACACACCTGCACAGATGTAATAACAGAAAAACATTTTAACTAATATAAACACTTTTTGGACTGATTCTTTTTCTTCTTTTTATTTAGTAAGTGCTTTATCCTAATCCATTATTTATCCTAATAACAGTAACTATTTCTCACAGTATATGAAGTTACAGTACTTTGGGCTTGAAAATGTTGGAAAAAAATATTTTAGCCACCAGCCTTTGATATAAGTGAAAAATGCCATTATATTGTGCAGGTTTTCAGTAGAGGTGTCCTTCTGCTTTATGAGCAACAAGGATTCAAAACTGTATTCACATTAAAAAGAGGATGTGAAAAACATAAAATGTTTTTTCCCCTCAAAACAGCCCCCTCAAAAACTAATAATTTACAACAAACACCAAAAATTAAACAACAATCAATAAAACAGGTAGCATTATTTTATGACACAAATTTTCTATCTGTGCTCGCTTTATCGTGAAATCATTACACATTTTCAGTGTTCCTGAAAACAACACTGGGTGAGAATGACAAAAGTAAATTTGAAATACATTTATTGCCATAGAAAGAAAACAGATTTATGTAAGCCTATTTCTAGCCCTGGTAAATCCATTTCAATTAAGCAATAAATATCATGACTACAGTTTGAGCAGTATTACTGATGATAGTTATGACAGTGTTCAATTTTCAGAGGTACATTTATCATAATAATGTTTATCACCTAGCTCAAAAGGATGTTGTGAGGATTCATAAATATTTATACCCATTAGTGTTTTGGAAATAACAAGCACTATATTATTTTAATTTTTACACAGCTAATTAAATTATTATGAGGTTGTAATTGTACCATAAGCACAAAACCTGTTCATTCCACATAACAACCAGACTTGGAGAAATATTAAAAAATAGTAACAACAATAATTTTAATATGTTGCTTTCTATAAATAATGCTCTTTTTTTTACCTCATTCCCACTCTAAATACCAAGTCTAAGGTTTGGTTTGGGTCTTTCTCAGCTCTCTTTGGTCCCACCACTCCTGTTAGAGATACAGGCAGGGAGAATAGAAATACTCAACTCACCACATGAACTAGTCTGAAAAATAATAATTGAGTGTGTCCTAATTACAACAATGATTAATTATTTCCAGTCTTCAACATTAAAAAAAGCATTTCTTTTACTGAAAAATAGGAAAAATAGTTAACAGCATCTGTTGTACCAGCTGCAAAAGCCTCTGAGCCCTAACTTTGTTCAGAAGTCTTTGCAGTTTGGTCCATGCTAATCAGCCAGGATTTCTGAGTGTAATTGCCCTTAACTGGCACAAACACAGTAATGGGCTGGTAAAATTGGAGACAATTTTTACGGAAGAACGAAAAGTTTTAAGAATCTTGGCAGCTTTCGTTCCTCTCTTGCATGATGACAACACTGATTCCTAATAAAGGCAATTAAATATTCCCTATTTAACATTTATGTTCCTCCAGAAAATGAATTTTCTTCTTACATATTTCCTCTATTTCTTTTATTCCATTGCACAGACTCCACTGGCAAGTGACAGGCACAGAAAGCTGCACAAGCTTTAGTTACTCGTCTTTACTCTTACTGCATCACAGAAATGCCTCTGGATTTAAGGGTTGCTTTGTCACTTGGCTATTTAGGAAATCCCTTTTGGAGACCAGGGAGACCCACAGAGGTGATTCCAGCCTGAAAACCTGTGTGTCTGCCCAGGAGGCACACGGGGAGCACAGAGCTTGCCCATCAGGGCTGGTGGAGCCACGAGCTGGGCATGAGTGTCCTTGGCCTGGCACGACCAGAGACAGCCGTGAGCCTCTGCACCCCTTCTGCTGAGGTGCTGCGGCCAGACCCCATTTGCCCACGTGTTTTGGGGTTATTAAACCCTATATCAGAGCCCCACACACCTGTTTTGGTGAAGGATGATTTGAAATCAAAGTTTCTCTATGGAAGTGTTTATTCCCCAATGCATTCCCGAAATTTCACTCAGCTGTTTCGGCCTCAGGTTGCAGCTTGTTTTAGTGTAAAAAAATCAGAAACAAACAGCAGAAAAACTGTGGGAGTATTTTAAGACAAAGAAGCCTGGTGCTTTTCCTCTGACCTTTCCAGAAAAAGAACAAATCTTCTGTGTTCAAGGTTAGAAAAGCTCCCTATTAGCACAAGGCTTACCCAGAATATTGCTGCCTGAAAGATTAAACTTCTGTAAATATAAGCACCACAAAAAAAGCATTTACAGTGAAACGTGACAGCCAGACTAGCCACAATGTACCCACACCAACCTCACATCTGTCTGCCAAGCTTCCTGGGAGAAATACATTTTAAGGAATGTGCTTTAATTCATTATCCTTTAAAATGATGAAGTGATACAACAGGAAAACAAACATTAGCTGCCTCAGTATCTCTGCAAAATAGGTGTCTGGCAGCTCAGTGCTGTGTTATTCCAATGTGGGTGTCAGTGCTGTCACCCAGACCAACACTGAGCAGAGATGCTTCTGTGCAAATAAATAGAAAAGTATAGAAGCAGCTATTACTGGAAGGAAATGACTTTGTAGCACTTTTCTTAAAAATATTCTGCTTCATTGGAGTGACACATTCTGCTCTTCTATTTTGATGTTTATTCCTGGCTGGTATTAAACATAGAGGCTGAATCCATTCATTTCAGAATTCAGAAAAATGATTAATTCATACTACGTGTATTAAAATATCATACACATATGTAAAAGCAGCACAACTGTAGTGTAAAAAATTATGAAAATATCTTTACTCACAAACAATTAAAAGGCAGCACATCCCACATTCAAATGCCAAAAAAAAAAATTTTGTGATGCTTACAGAATAAATACACAATAATCCCAAGAAACCCCTTTTTTGAAATTGTAGAATTAAACTTTAAAGACATGTCCTCTGCCAATACATCTCTTGAAATTTCCTTTTGACTTTGCAACAAGGACAACTGCCCAAGGCTTTGCTAATCAATTTCTTGTGTTGCAGAAAACAGCGTAATTTGAATTTTGTCCAAGAATACAGTTTGAAATGCAGAAAATGTGAAGAGCTAACTAACATGCAATTATTTGTAGCCACAGTCTGCATACCAAGGGAGAAGAAAGCTGAAGAAGTAATTTAACAGTTATTGCCATTTTAATACACAGAGCCACCCATCATGGCTTAAGGCTGCAATAACCAAGACTGAACTTAACTACCCCTCTATTAGCATGCTTCGAAACAAAACAAAACAAAAGAATGAAAAACAAAACAAAACAAACCCCAAAACAAAACAAAACAAAACAAACCTAACAAACTGTTTTCTCCACAAACATGGATCTTAAAGGAAAAAAAGAAGGCGTTTTGTTTTGTTTTATTTTGCTTCAGGAACTCTTGCTATATATGAATACCTGAGCAATTTGCAATGTTCTCTTACACTGAGTATATGCCACATCCTCAAATGTTCCCAAAGGTCTTGTTTTCAGATTTCCACCACGGGTTTTCCTTCCTGGAAGAAGATGTGGTGTGACAAAGGGAGCACCTGGCTGTGTGCTGCTCTCTCTTCTCCAGAGAGGCATCTTAGGGACCACAGACTCAGTGTTTTACCTGTACCTCAAACTCACAGGTCTGCAAGCACTGGCATGCAGAGAGGAGGATGCAGAGGAAACCCATCCAGCCCGTGCCTTTCCATTCCCACTCCCGCCCTTCCACACTGCCCACATCAAGCACTCCTCTGCAGCCTGAGCACAACGTCTGTGCTGCAAAAGCCCCCCCGACTGTGCTTCTTGCAGATCTTCAGAGTGTGCAGTCCTTTCAACGGACAAAGGTTGAGAATAAAAAGTGAATTTCTCATTACTGCTTTTCAGAAATTAAACTTTTTCTCTATTTTTTTGTTTTTGTCATTAAAGGCATTTTTCTGTCATTCTCAGAGGAACTGAGGAAGCCTTCTCCCCCTTGGGGCTCTTCCATCTTGCACTGTGCATCTGAGCAGTGCTGGCACAGGGCTTCCACAGCCAAAGGCTGATTTCCACTAAAAGAACTGAATTTTACAAAACATCTCTGGCTCACAAGGTGGGGAAATTTGAGAGAAAGGCTTTGCTTGCTCAGTGACCCTGAGGCTGTCTTCCCCATGTTTAGAATTAACTTAACACTTCCACATCCATCTCTGTCTAGAATTCAGCTAAGCTTCAGGTAAGTGAAGTCACACCACTAGTAATTTCCCCAGGAAAATTCATTATGAATTATTCCCAAAGTTTCTGATGCACTTTTATTTTCCCTTCTTCTAAAACCAGGCATGTTTCTGACTTTTATAGCACCGAGTCAGGAATAACTCCAAAGGTGGTAGCAGAGAAATCAGATGAGCAACAGAGGCACAACCTCCACTGCCTAAAGGACCAACACTTTCCTTTGCTTAGCAGCTGAAATGTTATTTACATTATGGAAAAAGAATTACAGCTGTTAGTGAATTAAGTATTTTCATTTTGAAGAATCGGTGATAATCTAGATTATGGAAACAAAATATATAGGTCTTATAGTTCATCCAAGTAGTACAGCAGAGCTATCATTCAAACATTTCAGGCCTTATACCAGCAGAATTGAGAAAGACAAAAATATTATTCATGCAGAAGAATTGCTTCCCCCATGTTTGATTCTTTGGTCATCATTTAAAAAGACTCATTACATTTTTCCCTTTTGAAGTTTGGTAAAAAATTCACTGTAATCCAGAACTGAGTAGCAACCTAATGGTGATTTTTTACGAATGATTTATACCTAACCCTCTGAAGAAAAGGATTTATAATGAAAGTGATAGCTCAACCCTAACTGCAGCACTGGGAATGGTGACACCATAATTAATGTATTACTTCAGTTGTGGGAGACACTGACAGGAGCTTTTCATTCCGGGGAAGAAATTTATAGGGTGACTGAAAAAGGTACTGTGGAAAAAAAAAAATCACAGAAGAGGAATAGAAATCCTTGTAGCGAAGATATGTCCTTACAATCCCCCTCCCGAAGGCTATAAAATCCTGGCAATGACAGTGTTTCCTCTATGGTCTTATTTATACCTTTCTCCTCTACTAGATGGCAGTGTGACATGCTCTCAGAATTGCTAAGTGAGGGGGTTTCTTGCTTTGTTTCATAGGAAGCAATTAATTTAAAATATCTTGCTGGCATGAAAGTGGAAAGAAAAAAAAGAAAAGTTTGCCACTAGCTGCATATTTTGAAATCAAATCTGTTTACTTACGGGTTCAACATCAAAGGCAAATAGAGCATATTCCCGGTCAGGTGACACTTCATACCGGATAGCCTTTAAGGAGACCTAGAAAATAAATACAATATTGAAACAAATGTTCTTCAGTTTTCAAGCTAATGACACCTAGAACTAATTGTTATGACCATCTCTCAAAGGATGAAGAACACTGCCAGATTAAGTGTCTTGAAAAATATAATACCTTTTTTCAAACACCAGAAATGTTATGTGGGCAGCTGTGTGCTCCCATAAGGGAAAGAATAAATGCATTGTGGCTCAGAGCAGGCAACTATATCAAAAAACCAGAATTTTCCTTCTAACTGCACAGAGGCTGGTGAGGTGGCAGATGTAGGCAGTAGTTAGTAGAAAACTGATAAATGGTAATTTATTAATTCCCTCTCATTCTCTCAGTGCAGGATATGAAAAGGAGTAAATAGCTTCTGGAGCAAATTAGTAATAGAGACACCACTACCTCCCCCAATTAAGACAACACAGAGGAAAATTATTCCATTTTCCCCTGCTAAAGGTCTTTGGGATGCTGCAGTGATACACTGCACCCTGACCTGTCTTCTGCAAAAATCAGCACTGTAAATCTTGCTAACAAGAAGAAATGCCAGGATATCTCAGGCTTCTCAGGAATTACCTTTTTCCTGCTCCACTTTTCATTTGTATAGTGAAGCCATTTCTCCTTCCCAGTGTGTTTCAATATAATGCATTGCTGGCACAGATGGCACCAAGGTCAAAGAGAGGTGCCACGACCACATCACTCATCCACTGCCTTTTAAATCTCACCCTCTCACCTAACAAATTAGATGTAAGTCCTTGAAAGAGTCCCACAGAGCAAAACTGAAAGGGGAATTTGGGAAAGACAGAGCACCCCACTGGGGAGAGTCCTCCCCAAGGCCAGGGAGGCTGGATGTGCCGTGGGGGGAGTGCGGGGGACAGCCAAAAGCAGAGGGGACAGGTCATACCATCACAGAATGACTGGGGTTGGAAAGGACCTTTAAAGGCCATCTAGTCCAACCCCTTGCAATGAGCCGGGACATCTTCACCTAGATCAGAGCCCTGTCCAACCTGACCCTGAGCATTTCCAGGGAAGAGGCACCCACCACCTCTCTGGGACATCTCGCAGGTTGAGGACCCAGGGTAGATCAGGATGAGGAGGTACAGGGGAACCTGGGAACCAGCAGTGTCAGCATGAAGACAAATTTTATTTACTGTTATGTTAATAACACAGAGAAAGGAAAACATGACCAAGCAGCAAAACTTTTCTGACCCAGGGCTGGGAAGGAAGAGGAAAAAGACGTGTCTGAGTGAGGTGCAATAGCAGCTCTTGCACTAGGACTTTCTGGATTAGTGTGGAGGTGACCTGCAGATTTATTTACTGAGAGGGCAGAGCAACAAAGGTAGAACAGGCAGTAGGGTAACAATGGCATAAAAACGTAGGATTATCTTGTAGCACTGTCCTTTTCTTACAAATGGCAAAAATTAAAAACCAGTGGAATAAACAGAGGGCAAATGGAAGCAATTTGACTTCAACAGACCTTGACATTAAAGGAATCCACCCCATTCTTTACCCTTAGAATCGTAAAGAAAGGGGTTACACTCTGGTAAAAGAGGATTGCTTATGTGATGCAGCAAAGGTTGAAGGTTAAATTCAGCATGTGAAGTTTTAGGTTGGGCCCTGCTATAATAATTCAGGGATAAATACTTTGTCTCATTAAAAAATAATTAATACAATTGATGTACTAACTTCTGCCGCAATGCTGGCTTCATCTACTACAAAAAACAGTGTTACAAAACACTTCTATTGCTATAAGCAATACTCTTATTATTATTAATACAGATGTGAATTTGTTTTCTTTACGTTCATTTGAATAGTCATCTAAGAACTTCTTTTCACAATTTCTTAGGGTTTCTCTCCTATGCCATTCCACTTCTAATCCTCAACACGACTCATAAAAAACACTGAAATTACATTTCAACCATTAGGCAAGAAAAATCAGCAAATGCAAAAATTAAAAAAAAGTATGTGCATGGAGGAATGTAGAGAATGATGACAGACAGTAAATGGTATCAATTGTCCTTTTTATTAAGCCTGCAAAGATGAGAATTATGCATCCTTCAATTATATATGCTATGCAAGATTAGCTTCAAATCTCTATATGATACTTTCTAGAAGTATGAGAGAAACTGAGCTTGCAGAATAATAGCAAAAACTGGAGTTCAATCTCACATTATCCATCACTGCACAGCCCTTTGTATTACCACTGAATTGCTTCTCCTTGACAATACATGAAGTTGAAACCCAAGTCATTTTCTGCTTTACTGATCCAGCTGCAAGAGGGCTGTGAAGTTCAGCAACTTGTCATAGAAAATACTTACAATTTTTTTGTTTTCTATTAATATTGTTGAACTGTTGGTTTCGACATTCCTCAGAATCACTGTGCCATTCTGGTTTCTATAAATGAATTCATTATCTGCAAGGAGGAAAACAAAAGGTCATTAAGGAAATCTGAAATTGTCTGTTTGTGTGAAACCTAATTACAGACTTGAACCAAAAGCACTGCTGGGAACTTTTTTTGAAGAACACAGATTATTTTTTAACACAGTCATTGCTAAAAGTGGC
The DNA here is from genome assembly GCA_013400655.1 of Mystacornis crossleyi. Classification (NCBI taxonomy): domain Eukaryota; kingdom Metazoa; phylum Chordata; class Aves; order Passeriformes; family Timaliidae; genus Mystacornis; species Mystacornis crossleyi. The sequence continues at coordinate 130,422 of VYZQ01001435.1, forward strand.
TTTGAGGACAGCCATAAAGCAACGTGGTTAGTGTTTGTCACATGTCTGTTGTGCCACACTTTCCCTTAGAGGAATGCAAGAGTAATGTCTTTTGAATGTACATACACAGCTTGCTAAATTGTTAGGGTAGAAAACAAGGTCAAAGAAACATTGCTTATGTTTAAAGGTTTCCAAGGTCCGCAGTCTCTGTAGGAGTTTAATAAGCCTGGAAAGTCTCTGAAAGGCAAATGACCCTCTTAACAAAGCAGATTCTGGAACCTAATATTGTGCTCCAACTCTGACATTTTTTCTGCAAACTTATACCAGAAGGAGATACATGCAGAGAAATCACCATTTTCACATGAAACAAGGCAAATCAGCTTGTCTCTATGCACTTTGAGACTACTCCAGCTCTCAAGACAGCTGGACAAGGATAAGAATACTGGAGAGAGTGTCCAGCTCTCAAAGCACACAACCTGCCTGACAGAAAGGCTGGGGCAGACATATGAAAGGGATTCCAAATGAGGATTAGGTAGCAGGTCAAAAGTTCAGGATGAAAAACATTACAACAATAGAGGGGTGTCATAAACTGAAGTTCAAGTCTGATCAGTGCTTACATGCATTGCCCTGCAGATAAAACATAAAATGATAAGTCCCGAGCACTTTGCCATTAAAGGAATCAGCAGTTTTTCTTGGCACAGGACTGGGGTTATGTGTTTGGGTTTGTTTTTTTTTTTTTT
>VYZQ01001435.1:131200-159197 GCA_013400655.1 Mystacornis crossleyi
TTTTTTTTTTTTTTTTTTTTTTTTTTTTTTTGCAACTTAGCTGGACTGAGACTGAGAACTGATGGATCCTACCAAACCTCTGTTTCCAGTTTCAGTTAGGGAAACAATTCCTCATTGCCTACCCTCACTGAAGTTACCCCAGGGGTGTTACCATGATGCAAAAAGGGTTAGAGACACATGAGTGGCTCAATATTATCCTCAGGTTGTTCTGGGACGAGGTCAAATCCTCCAGGGTTCGTACAAACACAAACCCAGCTCACTGTAGCCACAGAGGTGTGCACTGCGCACCTGGGGTGACCTGCTAAAGGCAACACTGGTTTCAAGACTTGGTTCTTCCAAAACTTTGGTGTACAGACCTAGCACACTCCTTATCCAGGTTTCAGTCTTTTATTTCCAACCTGGTGATGATAATCCTCATCACACCCATTAACCAGCTTTATAAAATGCTCTGAAAATGCAGATGAAGACCTGCTCTCTACTTATTGCTATCAGTGAATAATCTCCTCCTCCATGTCACAGATTTACACATAAGTGGAGGAAGAAAAAATCTCTGAGATTGGGATGAATCAGATTCTGTAGGGGCAAACAGTTGCTGTAATGCAGTTGATCCTCTCAAAACCACAAGGTATTAGAGACTTCAAGATTGTTAGAGTCCAAATCAGAGCAGCAGCCCTTCAGACTCATAGGCAAAGTTCTCAAAGCATAACATTTTTTAAAGTTACGGAATAAATTTTACCAGCAATTTCTGTCCTGAAAAAAGGATAGGAAAAAAAAAAAAAAAGAAGAAGGATCTGAATTAGATTAAGATTTGTAAATTTTAATAATTTTAAAATATTCCCCCATACAATTTATGACTGAACAAACTTAGAAACTTAAAGTTGAGAAAGAACTGATTGAACAGAGCTAGGACAGAAGTCAAAAAAGTCAGAAGCAATATGGAGAAGATAAATAAGGGATGCTTATTCCCTGCCTTTTCCAGGATAAGTAAATAAATACTGGAAGGCACCAAATGACACCAGTCAGTGTGAGGTTCAAAACACATAAAAGGGATTATTTCTTCACGCTGAAGGCAAACAAAGTGTGGAAGTCACAGTCCCAGAACAGAGCAGGTGTCAGGGTTGCAGGTGGATCCAAACTTGAACTAGAAAAATGGAAGAAAAAGCCATCAAAGATTGTATGTGTTGAAGGGGGACGCTTTTCAGGATGCCCTTGAACCAGCCATTGTGAGGGACTAAGGCAATATCCTGAATCCTGGTCCGTGTACCAGAAGAGACAATCCTTGGGGTCTGATCCAGCAGCAATATATTTACAACTCTAACTTCCACCTTCTGTGTCCAGATCCTTAAGAAACGTGTTTATGCCAACAATATACGAGGCAAGGCAGCAAAATATTTAATGCTTCATACACAAATGGTCTTTATACACTCAGGAAACAAAGTCTGAAGCATTATTTGTTATAAGGGGAAAGTATGCAGTCCAAATTTTTGTTTTCCAGCAATATTTCAGGCTTTCCAGAAATAACAGGAAAAATTAAACTGAGAGACAGACTATTACCTAATTATCAGACATTCTGGAAAAGATTACTGCTTTAATAATCACCCTCTGTCAAAAACACAGAATGTTTTCCAATTACACACTAAGTTCTAGGCAGAAAAATCACATTTTAAATATGGCCAGCAACACATCTGGATAATTGTAAGGCTCTCGGGACATTTCCTAATTACAGAAAAATATAGCAATGAAACTCAGCTCAAAGTTCAGTACACAGGTGAAGTAGCTTGTTAATCTAATGAGTCTGTGAAGCTGTGTCCTGAACATTGCAGGAACTGACCGAAGTTACATTCCTGCCCATAATGACATTGCTACCAAATTTTATTGCTCCTTATGCTCCAAAAAACCTCATAACATTTTAATAAACTGTGAAACTTCAAGAAGATTACTCCACGGTTGCTCCATGGTTGAAAGTAGGAGATGACAGATTTTCCCATTATTTGTTAAACCATAACAAGTTTAAAATCAGGTGCTAATCTGCTGCATGTACTTCTGGAATGCATTAAAAAAGAACAAATGAAGCAGTGTTGATTTGTTAGGGCTGTAAATCTTACCATTATATTCAATACTAGCCATCAACACACTGTCTGAATTAATGAACAGAAAATTGGTCTGCTTAAGAGAAGAACAAATTGATCTGCATTATATTCCAAACAAAACACTGTGAGGTTTAGCTGGGTCTTAGTCCTCAAAAGATGAATAATATTCCTGGACTTCTGTTTTGAAATGCGTGATTTGTTCCAGTGCAAGAGCATTTATTTAAATGGGACATACCTCAATCAAAGCCAGAAAGCAATGCAGCAGCCTCTGTCTATAATGAATTCTGTCCAGCAAGCTGATGAGAATTTGCAGCCTGATTTATAGTTGTCACCATAGCTGATAAAGGTCATCACTGCACCTCATTTTTTACATCTGCCTTTCTTTGGGGCTGATGTTCAGTATAAATGACGCCAAAAATTGTAATTTTCAGGCTTACAGCCATTTATTCCATTTCTTCAATCTTTCTTGGATTTCTTCCATCTCTTCTTCACCAAAGAAGTCATGGGTGCCCCATCCCTGGAGGTATTCAAGGCCAGGATGGTTGGAGCTCTGAGCAATCTGGTCTAGTGAAAGGTGTTCAGTGGGGCTGGAACTGGGTGGTCTTTGGGGTTCCTTCCAACCTGAACCTCTCTATGATTCAATAGCAAAGTTCACTTTGCCAACTCCTTGCCCCTCTTTCAACTCCCAGGAAATTGTCTGGGTGGTAGAATACATTTTCTGTCTGTGAGTGCAGACACAGATATGTAGTTACATTTTTTAAAAGTGACTGATTTCCAAAAACAACGACTACCAGAAATAACGGAGCAGCCTTGGGGCTGCGCAGAGTCAGTGCAGAGGAACGGGGAGGCCTGAGGAGAACTTTCAAAAACCGGCTAAGCAGAAGGGGTGAAATCCTAAACCCCATCTGCTTCTCTGTCTTGAATTCAGTCAGAAAATACACGGGCAGAGAAAACAGACCCAGTGAGAGGGAGCTCGTGTCCCTTGAAGTCCCTGAGCCCTGGCCAGGAACAGCACAGACACTCAGACTGGGCACCAGACAAAACAGCTCACCACACTGGACAAGAAGGTTTGGGACAACTTTACTTCTGGAAGGAGTAAGTTTGAGTGCTGGCAGCGCAAAGAATTTGAAGGAATTACATCCATCAACAGGAACATAGCATCAGTGCCCAAAAATTTAGTGCAGTACAGCTTCTCTGAAGTCCACACTACCAGAGAGGGGAGACCGGTTTATAAGACACTAGCAGGACCTGAGTGCTTGTGAGGGGAACTTCCATTATTTGTCAGAGATTATGGAAAGCAGAAAGCAAAACTGAGTGATAAAATATGAGAAAAAAATATTTAAATCCAGCTCTAAAAAGTATTTTAATGAAATTGTAATTTTCTATCAGTTTAATTATGGATAAATGACAAGTAGACAAAAAGAGGTTACGAAATTCACATGCCGCAAGTCAGCAGCAAGAGATAGTGAGGGAGAGAAGGTAGAGTCAGGACTGTTAAGGCCACTCCAGTGTTTTAGAGCCACAGATTTAGAGGAAAACTTCTTGAGTCCTGATCAACAGACATGAAAGATAATTGAATGAGTCTCAGTCTGATGAACGCCAGCACTGAGGGAATTATCATTCTCAATCCCTAAGATTAAGGAAGATTGGTGAATAAAGAAAATTTAAGTCCTGAAGTTGTTCTAAGCCATTTCAGATAAACGAGCCTCCAGACATTAGCAGGACTGGCAAACATATTATGCTGTGTCAAGAGAGCAGACAGCGACAGGTCCTGTGGGATGAGCCCTCATCCCTCCCAAGGGACAGAGGTCACTTTGCACCAGGCCACGCACTGAGACACTGGGATGGAGCTCTGCGCTGGCACAGCACATATCACAGGGCCACCAAGAGAGCACCGGCACCCTTCTGTTATTCCTCATGGGAGGAAAAGAAAAGTTGTTGTGGGGTTTTTAATGACCCAGAGCAGTCAGACCTTGGGTGTTTTATCTTACGTTCGGAGGACGAGCCTTGCAGGAGCCCTGCAGCACTGCCCACTGTGGTGCATGGCCTCACTCGGCTCTCGGCCGGGTTGGGCCCACCCTCACGGAGGTGACAGCAACACCGGAACCAGCCAAGGGTTCCTTGGAGTCCTCCCAGGCAGGTATGGATCAGACACGCCTGGATAGCACTCACCATCTAACAGGAAAACAGGCAGGAAGATTGCAGCTGTAGGACAGATGTTTCTTCAGACAAAATTCGTATTTTTAACATTATGTGCTATAGCTTTATTCCTTTGGAAAAATACACGAGGACCAGGCATTGGAGTTAAAACTGAAAAAAATTTTCTGCTTGTCTAGCATCCCAGCAAGTTTTCTGAAGGGCCAGGTGAGCCCCAGAAGAGTGGATGGAGACCAGAGAGGGGAAAGAAGTGGCTGTGCCCCATGACTTGAGCATGTCACAGCTCCCATCCCAGCTCACACACACCAGGGCCAAAGAGAAGCACCCAGCTGGAGAAAGAAAACCCAGACTACCAATAGATGACCTGACTTTGAATTTCCTGTAAAAAAGGTGCTTTCTGAGTGTCACAGGCAAGGGAATAGACAAGCTGTGGTTAACAGGTTGCTGTGTGAGGGGCCAAGACACAAAAAACCCCCTTAATCCTGCCAGATGCAGCAGAAGCATCTCTCTTCAGAGACATCCTGCTATTTTCAGGGACTGGTTTTGAGAGAGAGGGAGACTGAGTTTTTTGGACATAATGGAAGCAGAAAAGAAAACAACAGAACAGGGTAAATTCACAGAGGAAATAGAAGCTGTTAGAAAAAAAAAACAAACCAGCAAACATTAAGAAGCACCAAACAAGAGGAATAAGGTGCAGCAGGGAGAAGGATGAACACAGGCAGATTTATGGAAATACTTATTTTACTTTTCTTTCATGGAAGGGGAAATTGCGTCTTATTTACTAGGCCTGCAGGATTATTGACTCACTTAGGACAGTACCTGCCTAACTGGAGTCAGGTAGGACAGTGGCCCCCCAAGACCTGCACTCCTTGGGGCAGGTGGAATTTACTCCTCAGAGAAATATTGAGAACAGATGTTGAACAAACGCTAGGACTGTGCATGCTCACTAACTGCTGCAAAACTTCACCACGTAGATCATAATGCAAAATAAAAGCACAATCAGTCCCCAATGGAAGCCTATTCAGGTGTCCAGAGAGATGCAATCACAAACTCAGGTGGAAATAAAGCTGTTAAGCTGTTGTGATGATAAACCCAATGCTGTGATCTGTTGTTCTTTTAAGACATGCTGCAGTTCATCTATTTGGTATTTTTAGCATGTACCCAACAAACAACTGGCTCTGAAGTTCCCTCCCCAAGGCAGAAGCAAAGATTGTTTTGATACTGAGCTGCTTCCCAGCGAGAAAATGCAGGGAAGGTCTCCCATCCCCCATCCCCTGGTACCTACAGCAGGCTGGGATAACTGAGAAAGTGGGAGGCAAGAATCATGAATAGGGAATAGCAGCAAAACCCCATTTCCGTACCCACAGCTTCACCGTGTCCTCAGTGAGCTGCTCCTTAGGGACAGTCCCTCTAGACTTTGGCATTTGTAAATTTTCACAGCCCCTGCCACTGCCCTGCCTCTTGTTTCAATCCACCTACCCCCACCAGTAACTTCTTTTTCTTCTGCCTTCCTACTTTTTCTGGCAGAAATAAATAAGAATTTCTTAGACTTTGTGATGCTGATACAAGGAGCAACAGGGGACAGAGAACAGCTTGCCTTTAACAACATTGCTACAGCATTTAATTCCAGGAGACAACTTGAATCCCATTTTTAGCTTTCTGCCATTATGGGTCATTATACTTTTACCGTTCCCAGCACTTTTCTACCCACATGCAAGGCTGAAAGAAAAACTTCTTTAAACAGGTGATTTACTGTAATTTAGCTAAATGCTGTGTAACACATTACACTGGTATGTTAAGTAAGTGCAACATGATAGAATGTGCTTTATTATGCAAGAAGTGCTTTTAATTGCTCATCATCTCAATGCAATTGCACTTGGTGCACCAATATAGTGCTTTTAGAGTAGTACCAGTAAAATAAAACACAGTTATAGCTCAGGAAAATTCCCACATCATCGTGCACCTCTAGCAGGCTTATTAACTTGTCAAAAGCTTGAAGAGGACTGAGTCTTGGGAAAACTTGAACTATAAAAATCAGCAATGCCAGTCCATTTCTCTTTTTTATCTAATACCAAATCTTTCAAGATTCAAACAAACAAACAAAAATAAAAAACCCAAAACCCCAACCCCCAAAACAACAACAACAACAAAAGAAATTTCAACAACAATCCTGAAATCCAGGCAGAGCCCACCTTTGAAATTTTGGTCCCAAATTTGAAACCAGGTAAAATTCTGCTGCTGCCTCATTTGTGAGGCTGAACGCCGCCTCAAAGAGCCCGAATCTGGGAACTCTGTGGGCTCAGATCACGACTCAGTGGCACAGGCATGAAAAGCTGAAATGCACGGGAGAAACCAAGAACTTGCTTCAACTTCAAATAACTCTCTTCCCTACTTCTATCTGCTTTTAGAACATGGCGGGGGCAGGGTGTGGGGGGGGGAAGAGAGACACTACAATTAGGCAAAAAATGAATGAGAAATTCTCTGGTCTAAATCCATTTTCATTCCATCCAGGGCAAACCATCTTGATTACAAAACTGCTGCAAAACCCTAACAACAGCAGTTGTTAGGAAACCTCACACCTTGTTGCTTGCTGCCCTCAATTAATTTTTCTGAGGGAGGAGGGAAGTGCACCCCACTGAGTTGACTTTGGTGCATTCCAGACCCGAGAAATCTCCCTCAAAAATTCTCTGCCATCTTATTCTCCTGTTCAGCTGTGCTCATGCCATGTAATTTCAAATCCTAGATGTTATAGAAGGAAAGGTGCAGATCACCCCTGATTACTGGACAGCTGGAGACAGCAGATTACACTCACCCCTTTGATTCCCTGCTGGAAACATCTCACATTCAACACAGGCCAAAAGCAATTTAACCCCAGACAATTATTTTCCCAGAAAACAGTCCCTGATGCTTTTATCCACACCCTACACATTTTTCACAGTCTCATCATGCAACTGAAGAGGAAAAAAAAAAGTGCAACCGACAGGTAGCAGCAATCATCTTATCCTAGCTCCATAAAGTGACTAGGGTGGGTGCACAGCCCCGAATACACAATGACACAGATTTTACTGGGAATATGAAACCTCCGGGGCTTTTTCCACTGTAGTTGCTAGCTAAGATGAGAGCCCAAGGTACTATTCCTCCTTGTTTGCTCCACCTTGCCTGTTCCATGCAGGGACACTTGCTCCAAGCACTCCCTGGTTGTGCCCCAGGCCAGTGCAGCATCAGTCAGTGACCTCCCTCTTCTCTGCCAAATGCACCGGGTCTTATTTGCCTCATTTAGTTTGGCTCCACACAGGGGAGTGCATAATCCAAATTGTTACACCTAAACGTAATAATTCATTTGACACTGAGAAAAAAAGGAATCCACGAATAAATTTTCATTAAAATGTGACCCCTCAGCTTGCTCACCTAATTTCTCTGAGTATTCCCTTGCCTCCTTCTCTTTGCCCCTAACCAAACTGCACTTGTTAGTGGCCATGATGGACAGAAAGAACATCTAAAGTGTTTTTTCTTGGTTTTTATTATTATTATCGTGGGCAGATTATTTAAATTTCAGTGCAGACTGAATGAGACTGTTGTACATTAACAAGCAGCTATGCTGTCCGTGCAGCTTCCGGTAAAGTTTTTATTATCTTTGTGCGCAATATTCCACAATCCCTCTGATGTCACCCTGTCATTTCAGATGTGTCTGGCGAGGTATGACTGTGCTGAAGTCTAACTGTACCAGGAGTCTGTCAGAGACACGGCCATCACCCTAACCTCAGGCTTCTGAAAATCAACGCAGACAAGAGATGAAATCCAAGACCCCAAGACACATTTTGGCTACCAGCATAAGATTACTTGCTTTGGAGTGGTCACAAGAGGGCACCCTGTTACAGAGCCAGTGGAAACACTTTCAACGCTTGCAAAGAACCATTAATAAATAATTAGATTCGATGCTGGGCAGGGGACTGGTGTCCTGAGCGAGACGGTACAGAGTGAAGGAAATGGCACCTGAGTGAGAGCAGTCTTCCTGCACTCAACTGCCAGGGAGTTACTACTGGGGAAACACTTTGCAATTATACATAAAATCCCACTGTTTTTAAACCAACTGGTGAGGGAATGAAAAAATTCCTGTCAGCTAAGTAGAGTGGTGAGGCAATAGAAAAGGCTGCCCAGAGAAGCTGTGGATGCCCCATCCCTGGAAGTGTTCAAGGCTGGATTAGATGGACCTCTGAGGAATTTGGTTCAGTGAGTATGTCCCTGGCCACAGCAGGAAGGTTGGAAAGGGATGGTCTTTGAGTTCCCCTCCAACCCAAACCATTTGCTGATTCCATGATGAGTGAGGAGCATTTCCTTCGCAATGCACATTGGTTTGGTTTGCCTGCAGTGACTGGGTCAGCTCCTACACAGAGTCCTCATCAAAGCCCAGAAAAGATTCTTGAATTCATTATTTCACTTCTTCTGGTTCCTATTTCTCTTTCTACCATGCAACCAACATCATCCACTTGTTACTGCCTTTGTTCTGTTGGTCTTGAAGCAGCCGTAGTTTGTTGCCAAGAGTGCAAATGTGCTGATGCTGGTGCAGAAGCAAAAGGGTTGATATGAACACATGGCTTAAGTGAAATGGATGAAAAATAGTTACACCAAAAGAATGACTGCTCATTCCTTCCAATTCTAATCAACCTTTTGTCCAATAATATCTTCTCAATGGGTTAACAACTTTCAGCAGATGAGATTAAATCCAAAGAATGCCCTTATTCAGTGAAAAGAGCTTGACTTCTTCATATTTTTCTTTATTTTCTATCCTTACATAATTTCTTTCTTCAGGTGAATTCTTTTCATCCTGTATTTCCATGCTTCTGTCATGGTCTTCATCTTCCTCTGGACCATTTCTATTCCCATTACAATCTATCATTTTTGAATGGAGCAACCCAAGCTCACTGTTGTGGTCAAGGTGATAATGTCCCTCAAACTGGATCGAAACATGCTGTTTTCAGTATTTTTCTTCCCTAACTATACTTCATTATTGTTTCTCCTAAAAAAGTTGATTGCAACAGAAAACTGATTACACTCTCGGCTTTCTGCCCTAGAAGAAGGAAAGGAATTTATATTATTCCATAATATAAATTACGTAATTCTAGTAATCGCTCCCCTGTTTTCTTACTCATAGTCTTCCAGGCTTGATAGTTTAGCTAAATTAGCCATTCTGTGCCCGTCAGGAAAAAAGACTCAGGAATATTATAGTTATTGGTATATATTTTTAAAAAGATCTTCCTTTGTGAGGCGTTAAAATTAGAAAATAAATAAACAACATGTTTTATGTTAAAGGTTAATTTGGTTTAAGGCCATATCTCATGCCTGCTTCTGTGTTTGGTATCAGCTTCAAGATAAAAGGTAATGGCAAACTCTCACAAATGCTGTCCCTGAAAGTGACACTTGGAAGAAAGAAAATATGAAACACACAGAATAAATATACATATGTACATATATACTCTTGGGCATGTTTTAAATAAGTGTTTTAAGACATTTTTTATGTCACAGTTCACAGCCCACGTACCCTGGGAAGGAGAATAAGGAAGGAAAAATACCTCCAAATTATTAATAAGCATCTTGGCATATGCATGAGTATTTCAAGCAATTTGTCTTGTAAAATGAGTCAGTCCATCAGCAGAAGCGGCGGCAGACAGTGGAAACTGCTGCACATGGCCCAGCATATGTGTATTAAACCCTCTGTGGGGCGAGGGGCCAGCCCGGCCCCGCTGGCTCAGCTCCCTGCCCCTGCTGCCAGCGGGTGAGCATCCAGAGCCAGCTGCAGGACAAGGGCTGGGGATGGGCTCCTGTCCACCAGGAAATAGGAAAATTGACTGCTGAGCAGAGAATAAGTGTTTATTAGGGTGATAACAAATTAGAGTATTGGAAAAATTTCTGGACACTGTCCGGGCAGAATTGGTGGATTTTAGATGCTTGTCCAAGTCTCAGTGGTTCTTCTCAGTCTGCCTGAAGGTACCAGGGCACTCAGATATTCCTGCAGTGAATGCATGGTAAAGCCCACACGTCCAAGCAGACCCTGGAATGGCTTACTCTGCATATATGACCACATGGAACATAACTGCAATAAGGCCAAAGTCTCTCTGAACTGCTGGATTCACCACCATTCATTGTGGAGTCAATTTTTATGGAGTCAAGTGCATGCCAATATAATAATCATTTATCTAATAGACTCAAACTTTTGCCCCTTATGGAGGAAGTGCTTCTGAGCTGAGACTTTTTAAACTTTTCTTAGCTTGAACATTGGCATGTCCCATTGCCTTCTTACTAGACTTTGTTTATATTTTTTTCCATCCCTGCCATTCTGCCTTACCTGAAAATTTAAAATGCTTTGAAGACGATTACCCAGATTTTGTGAATTATTATGGAACTTAAGCATTGGAAATCAGGCTTCAAAAGAACCTGATATTTTAAAAACATCTTTTCTAATAAATTTAAACATTGGATTGTCTCCATTTACCTTCCAAATAATTTTAGCATTTGAAGGACTATTTAGAAATAATTATGATAATATTTCTGAGGACTAAAAATGTGTTTATTTATTACATTGCTTCTTTGAATCCAAGTAGAGTATTTTTGTGTGCTACCTGTCCCCAGAGGCTGGGACTTTAAGTCAAGTAGCAAAATGAGACCTTGGCATCATACCCAGCAGACCCAGCGCTGATCTTACATGAAGCTATGAAGCCCTGCTGGTGACTCGGATCACATGGTCTCATGATATCATGATTATTTTGTGTGGCAGGATTTGGTATAGGGACCTACAGATTTTAGCTCTGATGCACAGCAGAATCATCTGGCTTTTCTTTAGGGTCAAACAAATTATACTGCATGCATACGCTTGTCTTCAGGTGTCATGAAACTCAAATAATTTGAACATTTTTGAGAAGTTAACTCAGGCACTTCTGTGTAGTCCTTGTGTGTAGTTCCCATCCCATCCTCTCTAAAATTATATATTAGAGATGGAAAACATTTGTCCAAGGTTCTGATCCAAGGCTGACCAAAGCAAAGCAAATAGAAACAAGCTCCCAAGAACCCTTCCCCAAGCAAGAGGTCTTAGGTCAGTGAAGTTTGCTCATGAAAGAAATGGTGGATGCAAGAGGCTCTGGAGGACGCCTGGAAAGTGTCTTAGAAGAGAAAACTCTTTTGGGCAACTAAACAGAAGAGGATCTGAGAATTCTCTGAGCTAAAAAGTGTGTGAGGTTCACTGCCCTCTTGCTCATCCTTGTGCACACACATCTCGCCTCTCATGGAAACAGGATTTTGGGCTGGGCAAACCTTTGGTCTCCTGTGTTCTTAACTGAATTTCCACTGATGTGAGATTTTAAAGTATAATTACATTCCCTTGATCAATGAAAATTATCTCGTTCTAAATTTCTTTTAATGAATTATATAAGTCTGGTACTATTTCTTGTAAAAAAAAAAAAAAGTGCTTTTCATACATTCAACAGCTTAATCCAGTCAGGAGATCTGAGCTCACCGGGGACTTTTTTCTTAGATAAGCAAATCTTTGCCTGCTAAGTCTTCAGTTACAAAGACCTGATATAAAGTTTAATCACCAGAAATACAGTATTTCCTGTCTTCAAATTATTTAATTATGGTATCTCAGCATATATTTATTTAATATAAATTAAATGGAATAAGTGGAATACATACTGCTCTAATTAATCCTTGGTAAGCATTCCATGTTCAGCAAGAGCCCAAGAGCAGTGGAGCAAGCTCAGGGAAAGCTACTGAGTCAGGAAAATGTGCTTTGCACCAAGTAAAAATCTCCAAGAAGGAATCAAAATTGGGCAGGGCAGTGTGAAAAACCAAAAATTGGCTTGATTAAAATATTAAAAAAAAAAAAAGGAATAAAGTAAGCAAATTGCATCCTAGAGAATGGAGGGTTCTTAGAGATGGACTGTGTCAAAAGACAGACATTTCTGGAAATCACTACTGAAGGTATCAGCAGTGCATAGTGATCAGGATCAGTGACTTAACAAGGGGCTTGAAAACACCCTGAAGAGTTCTCCTTTCGCCATCATCCCTCTACAGCCCTCCTTTGAATGTGCTTTTTGCTCAGCGTATCCTGCAATTATGCACCTCATTTCTTCCATCTGTGCTTTCCTGGGTGCTTATCTCTTAAGTGCCGCTTTCCTAAAATGTTTCTATCCTTAAATCAGCCTGACTGTTAGGAAAACCTTCACCAAGTTCATGCAAACCCTCTTTCTTGACCTTCTTTACCTACAGTTCAAAACTCAGTCTCCTTCCTATCTACCCACATTTTCTAAGCAGTGCTGGATCCAAGCAAAATAAAATTTCTTACTCTCTCCAAAAGTAACCCTCCTCGTGGTGAAACACTGCCAAGCTCCTGGGAAGGGAGACCATCACCCTCTGCTGTGCCCAGCTTGCTCCATCACCCAGGAGTAGAGCATGGCTCTTGTTTCTCTCCCTCCTCTCGCCTGTGTTACATTCCTCTGAAGAAGCAAAGGAAAAAGAACCAGCAAATATATTTTAGTACTAATTCAATCAGCAGGGCTGCAATTATGGCCATCCTTTTTAAGGCTTATCACAGCCAGTTTTTGTCACAGCAGTGCTCCCTTCTCCTAGGGCTGGGGGCAGCTGGGAGCTCACCCTTACCTGGTTCACAGGTGTCAGCTGGCAAAGAGCATCTCTTGGTGCCACACTCTACCTGTAGCTATTCACATTGCTTTTTAACTAACACCCACTGAGAGAACATCTAATCCCTCTCCCAGTTAAACTCTTGAAAAACCAGTGCCCTTCCTTCGGCCCTGAGAGCAGCAGGGTTTTGATTTCAAGCCACTTTGAACAGGATGGAAAACATCTGATCCTTTTCCTGACTGGATTTAATCTGTTCAGCACTCAGGGAGGACTGTGCATGTCGTTCTGTGTCTGTGGTTCAGAAACACCTCTGCTGTGAGCCACATTCTTCAAAGTTCCCACAGATGCTACCACTCCCTGTGGCAGCATTTCCTTCCCACTTCCATCCCTGCTGTTCTCCTTCATTTATTTATTTATTTATTTATTTTTTAATCAAAAGGCTCCCCACTGTGAATCCAGTGTCATTGCAGTACATCTGCCTGGCTGGCAGGTGAAAGGACCCAGCACTGAATTTATCAGCTTTGCATTCATCACTGAGCCAAGAAACGCTGCAGAGCACCTTAGAACAACACACAGCTGATGGGGAGGAGCAAAGGGGGCAGCTTCTACACAATTCCCAGGGATTTCTACCTCAAATCTACTAACAAATTTAACACACAAAGGAGCCAAAATTGTTCTAGTTTTCACACACCTTTTACAACTTCAAATTATTCCCCGAAGCTGCTTCTCGCTGGTAGACACAGTCACGCCAGGAGGCACTGCCTTACTTCTGAGCTACTTTGAGGGAAAAACACTAATTTTAGTGGAATAGGGCATGAAACGGAAATAGGGAATCTGTTTTTGTTAATGGCTATAAAAAGTCTAGGAAAGCAGCCTGCTGGTCCAACCTGTGAGAGTGGGATGTTGTCTGCTGGGGGGAAGTCTATTTTACCTTCTTTGTTTAAAAAAAAAAAAAAAAAAAAATCGGTGAACAGAATTAGGCAGTTATGTGCAGTAAGTGTTAGCAGAACCTAGACAAGGAGAAATGAAGTCCAAGGAATTTTCCTGCCTCTTCCAGCCACCTTTGATTCACTAATTGTTCTCTTTGATACTGCCATAGCAAGTGAATGTATTTTCCAGCTCTCCATCATAGGCCATTGAGCCACTTCACAGCAGTACTGACTTCCAGACTCATTTTCACTCTTTTCACAGCTCCAGCTCCTCGTGGAACACCCCCGAGATCCTCCCTGCTTGCCTGGGCTTCTCCCCTGAGTGACTGGGCAGCATGACATTTCCCATATCCTCCTCATCACTCATTCCTTGCATCTCAATTCTCCCAGGTGACCTCCTGCCCCTGGGCCGGACTCTTCACTCATCCTGGCAAGATGCAGAAACATAACAAATAGAAACCTATGACGCTGAATGCCTGAGGCCACTTTTAATGCATGTAGGTTTTTAGATGTACTCTAACTAAAGTCATATGCTGATACCTCAGGAGGATGTTTGACTCAGAAGCTCAACAGTAGTCATGACAAGAAGGGGAATGATTAGAGCTCAGCAGGCTTTGGAGAAATTAGGTTACCTGTGAAGGCTTCCAAATACAGGGTTAGGCTCTTATGGAAGTCTTGACCTCCTCAAGACATCAAACTACTCAAAATCACCACAAACAAAACCCCTATTTGACCATTGCTGTATTACTTCTGCTTTTACAGGGTGTGATATTTTTCCCAAACAGGACTTTATCCAGCACATTTCTCCTTCTAAATTCAGAAACTGCTGTAAACACCAAAGAGTTATCATCTCAGTCCAAGAGCAGCACGTGTCCCACGAGCACTCCAGCACTGCAGAGAAGAGGGCACTGAGGCACTGCCAAAGCCTCGGTACCACACTCCTCCCCAGCTTGTTCCTGCAGACTGTATTAATTTTTGAAAGAGCCAAATTGATTTCTCATTTCATTCTCTCTAGCAGTAATGAACAAAACAGCTACATGGCAGGAATGCTCTCCTCCACAGCCTATTATAGTATCTTAAAAAGCCATTAATTCCCATGTTTCCTGTCTTTAGTGAATGGGTTACTGTCATTGCTGAACTCGGGCAGTTACCCAGAAGCTGAAAGGTAGGAGCAGAAATTCTCTTCAGTGCTCTCAGACCACAGATCATCAGAAATTGCCGAAGAACACAATCCAGAATGGGATCTAAAATCAAAACTATGGTTCAAATAGTTTAACATATTCCTCACTTCTTCCTCAATGTGGCAGTCGTGACAGAGCAACCCCTGTCTTACCCACTGCTTTGGCAACACAGGATGTCACTTCATGAAGGCATTTAGGTTAAGAATAGTAATCAACCAGATCTAAAGTACATGGACACTTCCACTGGCACCAGCACAACCTAAAAGCTCACTTAACAATCATCCATATCTTCATGAACCATAACAGAGGCTTTCTGAAGGCCATCCCCAGCAAAACCATGATGTGCTATACCAGAAGAGCCTTCTTAGTCTTTCGCCTGTATTTTCTTCTGGCCGAAACAGCATTTTCCTTTACTGAGGGTGTCTTTACCTCAGCATATGGTACCTTGTGCATTTTAAAAGCCAAAACACTCATAAAAAATACCACAGAAAGAAGCTGCCATGAGCTTGGATGTGACATTTGAACTGGAAAGGGAGAAAGTTTTCTTTGAACCATTAAGACCAGTAAACTCGTTCATTTAACTCTTTTAAACACATATGTAAAACACATTGAAATTATTGAACTAATATTTCTAATTAACAAGATGGGCAAATATTCTGATAGAGTAACCCAGTTTTCTTTATTCCTTCCCCAGATTTACACTAACAAAACCACCTGTGAGCATCTTCTACTTTACAATCATTTAACATAAGACAGGCACTGGGGTGGCACTGGGGCTCAAGGGTGCCTGCAAGGGGAAGCAGCTCCTTCCTAAAACAGACCCCAAACATGCACAGACTTTGCCCTTCAGATGACAAACAGAAAGATGAGTTTTCCTCTCCTGCTGACAGTCCAACCTTGCCAAGGGAAAGGCTCCTTCTGCCTTACAGTTTGGATGGTCACTTGCAAGCTGTCAACTGCTCTCTGAAACTACCTGACAATAGCCTGTAGCGAGGTGGGAGTCGGCCTCTTCTCTTGAGTAACAAGTGATAGGACAAGAGGAAATGACTTTGAATCGTGCCAGATTTAGATTGCACATCAGGAAAAATTTCTTCGCTTCGCTTGTCAAGCACAGGAACTGGCTGCTCAGGGAAGTGGTGGAATCACCATCCTTGGAAGTTGTTCAAAAACCGTGTCAATGTGGAGCTTAGGGACGTGGTTTAGTGGTGGACTCGGCCGTACCGGGTCAATGCTTGGAATGGAGGATCTCAGAGGTCTTTTCCAACATTAATGATCCTATGAATCTTTTGGCCCGTGGAGAAGCAGCCCAGAGACACCTGCATTCCAGCCAACTATGCTGTAGCTTCTAGGAGGGCAATTTGAGTCTTAAGAGCTGTCAAAGCAGAACCTTAGCACAAACCCTTTTCATAATGAAAAATATTAGCACTTAAAAAGTTCTTAATATCTATGCAAAGCAACCTCTAAATAATTCATTTACTCCACACACATCTGCATAATTTGAAATGCATCAGTGCTTTTATCAATACAGTGCAATGGATTTACACTGCAGAGAAGAGGCTCGGGGGCATTTGGGCTATCTAAGTATTGTTGATCTGAGCATTATTACTAAAGGTAAACTGAAATAAATTACCTCAGTTATTACACGGTGCTTTTTTCAGCATGGTAAATAAAACTTATTAGTTCTAGGTCATTAAATTCAATCTTAGAATTTAAAAGAGCCCAGAAATTCTATGATGTTATTAGCAAAACATGCAGCAGAACATATGTGCTTCAGTATTACAGAAAAAAGAATTACTCCCTTATATTTAGATATTAATTATTAGTGTATCTTTCAAAGGGACCTTTGAAATAAAAGCCCAGCTGCCATTCTCAATGGTGAGCTGGGCACACCATGGTCCTGGCTCTCACTGAGTGGCAGGTTTCCAAATAACTGAGACATTTCTGAAAATGTCATTTGGAGCCTCTTGCTAATTTACTCATTATTCCTCTTCACATAAGAATAAATATTATTTTTCCAATACTGCAGGTGAAGTGAGTGGGCAGGGACTTTAGCAGAGAAGGGCTTGATATTCACCTTTTTTGAAGTTCCTGTGACCCTAAACATGTCCTTTGGTGTCCTGTACCTCAGTGCTCCTCACTGCTTGAATATACTGTGCTCTTTATATCAACCTTTATTCTCCCCATTTGGCTATAACCCCTCTGCAAGCGCTCTTTCTCCATGCCTGGCCAGTGTCTAGCACAAGGAAGATGCACTCCTAATTAAAACCTCCAGTCACTTACCTACAGCCCAAAATCCTGACAACAGTCACTGCAAAATACGCTGTCTTGCAAGATGCCAACAGCAAGACTGGAAAAACACCCTCTGAGAAGTAAGGAATGACACATTGCACCCAATTCATCACAGTAACCTCTGCCAGGATATTAGAGGCTGCTCCAATGTTTGTCTAACTAAAACAACAAGTACTTTCAAAGTGGAAAAAATGTATTTTCCATTAAATACAAAGACAGAAGATTAGCATAAGTCTCCACAAGTGGCATATATAGTTCAGTCTCCACTGTTTTCTGTTACGTGATGCTCCCTCCCCATGAGGAAGGAGGGCTCCCAAGATGCTGGGGGTCATATTCACAGCTGGCAGGAGTCACTGCAGCTCAAAGGGCCACAAAACCAGAATGCATAACTCAACTGGCTTCTCGGGTCAGGTCTAAATAATGACTATGAACTACTGTTTGTAGAAGAAATCAGGTGACCGAGCTGCTCTTCAGCACAAAATGACAACAAATTTCTTTATCCTGTTTTTTGTCGAACATTACAAGATCATTACAGCATCCCATCGAGCTTTTCAGAAACCTGAGCTAAACTGCTGTGTGAGAGAAATTACAGGAAAAGTCCAGTAATTGTGAAGCTTAATTAGAAGGTAATGTGGTGCTCATGAGCAGAACTGCTAAATGATTAGGGACTAGACTAACGAGTAGGCCACCTGGCAGCTGGGAGAGGGCTGAAAAGGCCGGCACAGGACACTCCTGATGGGCTATGGAGGAGAATATGAACACGAGGAAACATTCAAATACTGCATTTAACATACCCAGTATGAAAAGAGCCACTGATTAGAGCTCATGTGCTTGTTAAGTATAGGGACAATACACCTGTAGTTGTACAGGAAAGGGGAGTTCAGCAGAGTGAGAGGCATGGAGTGATGAGGAGAAGAGCACAGGAGAAGGTGTGGGATGAATGGGGCTGCAAGAGAGACACAGCTCAGATTATTTGCACTTGGACTGCCAGGCAAGGGGGTGCCAATTAACCACCAGCAGAACCCCAAACTTCCTGTACTTCACTGCTTTACACCGACTGTAATATAACATATATGCTATGCTGTCCTGAAAAATGAAACCTTCACAATGAAGTCAGCATTTACTCACACTACAGGGAAAACCTAACCAATAGCAGTCCCTGAAAGTGAAACTGGAAATAAGCTCTGGAGCAATCCATTCTAGTCATGGAATCACAGAATCACAGAATGGCCTGTGTTGGAAGGGATATTAAAGATTATCCAGTTCCAACCCCCTGCCATAGGCAGGGACAACTTCCACTAGCCCAGAGCCCCATCCAACCTGGCCTCGAACACTTCCAGGGATGGGGCATCCAGAGTTTCTCTGGGCACTCTGTTCCAGGGCCTCACCATCCTCACAGTAAAGAATTTATTCCCAATATCCAATCTAAACCTACTCTCAGTCAGTTTGAAGCCTTTCCCCCTTGGCCTGTCACTACGGGCTCCATGAATGCCTTACTCCTCTCTGCATTGCTCTTAACAGAGTCAAGAACAACAGTGGCAGGGCAGTAGAAGACATGCTAATTAAACAAATTATTCTTTCCTCTCCTTAAACCAGTGGATAAAAATGCAAACTGGCATTTGAAATGAGGGTGGCATCACAAAAACTGTAAAATGCTCAGATTTTACATCTCTCACTTTGTGCAAGTTAATTTAATTGCAATTCCAATTAAAAAAAGATGCAAACATACCCACAAATGAGCCACAAGTTGTGACTGAAAGCTGAGAAAAAGCCTGTAATCTTTACACTGTCAGCTTTGAGACTGGTTCTTTTCCTTTTTCCTAGCTCCTTTAAAATCAATAGAATGACAAAAAGCTATTGATTAGAAATACGTTATTTTTCCACATATCCACTGAGAATCAAGAAAATACTAAAACATGAGCTCAGCCCATCAATTTCGTGGAACTTTCAGCATATTTTTAAGTGTCACCCTAAATATAAATATTCTATTTATTGAAACACTTTCCGTAAGATTCACTCAAGATAAAGGAAAGACCTTCCCCATTCAGAGTGTTTGAATCAGCCCCTTGCTTACTAGGAAGGACACAGATATTTTACTGACTGAATTATTTTGGAAGCAGATCCCTCAGATGATTCAAATACTCCTAAAAAATGCAGCACGCTTCACCTCCAGCCACCAAGCTCCCCTCTTCTGCAGTAATGCAGAGGGAAAGAAAGGAAATAGAGCTTTGATGAGCCAAAAGGAGTGAATTTTGCAGAGTTCTGAGTGACTGTGATATTTCGTTGTATGACTGACAGGGGAAGAAGGGGAAGAAGGACACACAACAGTTACCCATATTTTAACAACTGTGTGGATGCCCACAAAGCATCAGCTAAGTTTGGGAGCCGATATCCAATTTTAAATAAGCTATTTTAAAATAAGCAATTTTTTTTTTTTTTTTGCTAAGGCATTCCAGCAATCTTGTTATACTAAGTTAATTAGTTTGGCTTTGGCATTTTTTGGAGACTTTCATTTGCATACTGAAAACTGAGAGTCCAATAACAACATGTGTTTAGGAATCTGGCTACTGGTCTTTCACCTTAATCACAATTTCACCACTTAGCCAGCTAGAGAAAGCTGTGAAAAATCCAACTACAATACAGAAAAGTAATTAATGTAGTAAAATGGTTTTGGGTCCTTGGATGAATGACATCTTGCCCTTAAATGCAAAGTCACCCTTGGGTCAATCTACAGGGTATATATTGGCTTCATAAAATTCCTTTAGATGTATTAAAATCAGTGCCAGTGTTTGTCCATATCAAATCAATACAGTAAGTAATTCTAAAATATCTATGTATGTTTTCACAATATGTCTTTGTGTTTTGTCTCTTACAGAAACAATATTTTAGTAATTTCAGATCTGGAAAGACTGCACTGGAGTCGGTAACGGTACCTGAGAGGAGAGAGATGGCTTTTAAAACAGTCAAGATCAGAGACTTAATAGAAGTTTGTATGACTTTAGTATTCGACCATAATTGAAACAGCAAGGGAAATGCTGTTTTTTCACAGCAGACCGCAGTTTTGTGGAAAACAAGCCTGATGTCCACATAAAGTGATATTCATCAGCCGGGGGATATTATACCCAGCTCTATGGCAATACTTTGTTCTCTGTTCCTGCAAAAGTTTAGTTAATTCATTTTCATTGCCTCCACTATGCTCTATTTGCTACACTCTAGCAAATAAAGAAAATAGCAGTCAAGGTCTCGGTAAAACACGTTTTCCTTCATTAGGGCCATCAGGGGTATCCGTCTAAAAGGAAAAGGATGCTAGACAAAAAAATCCTGAACTGCAGTGCAGCTATTTCCATTATCATCACTCCCAGAAAGTGGTTGTGGGGAGCAACATTCCCAGGCAGCCTGGAAAAGAGCTCCTGCACTTTGCAGGTGTGTTTGTGAAGGTGTTTATTGTCTGCAACAGCTTTTCCCTCTACTTGATTGGGTGGGAGAACCTGCAGCTGGGGAATGTGTTAATTCAGCACTACCCTTTAACACTCTCTCTTTTCATTACAGGTATTAAAATTGTTCCCGAATGGGGACAGCAGATGAGGAAAGCTAAACAAAAGGAAGGACTTGATCCAATTCCCCAATAAATTCAAAAGAAAAGCTAATAACTTCCGTGATAATAGGAGCTGGACTGGAACTCACATAAACAGCACACCACAAATCATTTTATTCTCACCAAAGCTCGTTCTGACTGCAGCAATTTCCAGTGAGAGCTGGACTTTACATCCCCCAAAGTAGCTCCACTCCAGCAAATCCAACATGCATTAATTCATGTATTATTTGTTTTTTCCCTGACTGGAAAATGTAAGGCAGCAGAGGATAAAAAGAGCACATGGCTTGTGTGCAAGCCCCAGCCCAGCTGCTGCTGGACCACTGTTTGCCTGTTGCTTAGCATTGCTTCACCTCTCTGCCAGGAAAAAATGGATTTCATGAGGGAATATAAACCTCCAGTTTTGTTTATGGTAAAATAATCACTGGTGGTGCTCCAACCACTTCTTCCAACCACGTGTTACATCACTTACTAAGTCCTGCATGCTCTTGGAGAAAAAGGTTGTAGTTTTCCGTGCCTATCTATGAGCCCACTGGGCAGCCCTAGATAAAAAGTTAGAACAGTGGTGTTTGCATGTTTAACAGGAGGGAAACTGGAATAGGAATCTGAAGGTTGGAAATAGGGATTGGAGGACATGATTCTGGGCAAACAGCTCAAGCAGCTGGAGCAAGGAGTTGGACAAGATGATCTCCAGAGGTCCCTTCCAAGCCCAATCAGTCCTTGATTCCGTAATTTCAGGAGCAACATAAAGAACTGGAGGAATTAAGGACATAAAAAAAGCAATGTCCAGGGAGCAAGGAAGCAAAGCAAAGATACTACAAAATGCTCGAAACTCACCAGTTATCCATTTAGCCTCTGGGTCATGAATCTTGAAATCATCACTGAAGAGATCTTCCACTGTTATCTTCTTCTTCTGAGACAAGCTGTTATCTTCGACTGTAAAACATTCAAAAATAAACCACCATTAATTCAACTTTGACATGTTTCTGGAAGCACAGCAACTGTGACTAGTGACATGTCATATCTCATTTGGAAACAGTCCACATTAAGCTTTCTGTCACACACAAATCCCTTCCCACTGTCAATGTTATGAAAGGACCACCTAATGGTTCCACCTTATAAAAGGACCACCTTATAAAAGGACCACCTAAAGGACCGCCACCTGGACCACTAATAGAACCCTCTTTGCTAGATGTGCCTGGTCTTAACAACTACAAAAAGACCAAGAAATGGTCCAAACCGTACATTTTCAGACATAATATGATCAAAAGAAGAGAGTACGTCATGCAAAGACACCTGTAGGTGTCATATTTGACAGCTAAACACTAAAAAAATTCTGCAATCATTAGCTACATCTTAAAAAGTATTTAAAATGGCCAATTTTTTACAGCTTATATTTTTATTTCCTTAACAACTGTCACATAAAACTGTAGTTGGAAAGGTGTTTAATCTTATAAGGGCTCATACAGATTACTTCAGAAATTCACGAAAGAATTTCCGTGGGAATCAACCACTTGATTGAAGAAATATTTTTGAAAAGTCTATGAGATATAAACCTAAATCCTTAGGTGTTGTATAGCTGGCCCTATAATTTTAATTTTCAGGGAAAGGATATACAGTTTCATTTGTAAACATGACAATATCAAAGCTTTGAAAACCCAACAATTTTAATTAATACGTTCCCTCTTTCCTTTTCTCCCATCAACTGTAATTTTTTTTGTTATGACAAGCAGTCACCCTCTATGAATAATTTGTTGTCAGCATTCAATTTTTTGCTGAAATAATATTTTCATGGAAACCTTTCAGTCCGCTTCAAATACATTTGCTCTTTTAAAGAAAAGAGGAGGCCACATTCTGAGTATTTCCACAGCAGGAATGTGTGTTTCAGCATCTTTCCTCATGAAGTACCTTCATGCCTGAGGCTTACTGGCAGCCTTAGCTATCTTTAATATTGTTTAGTGCTAAACTTACACTGAACACTTACGATTAGAAAAGTGGAATCAGATTCTGAAGGCATTTATTTGTGGGAAAAAAGTCTTCTTTGCTGTACTAAATTGAAGCCCCTGAGCAACCTGAGATGACAGAAAATTACCTATGAACAGTGTTTTGTTCCACTAAAAGGTGTTTCAGAACAAACTTTCATTTTTACCAAATTAAATTTTATTCTTCAATGTTCATATTTTTCCCTAGTCTGGCTGAGGCTTCAATCACACTGTTCACTGTGGCTTCCAAGTACCAAAACCCATTAATACAAGTCCTCAGCCAAATCCCTCTGTGTGACAGCCTTATGCCAAGTTATTCTGAATAATTTTATTTATTAAAATGGAAAATATAACTGACAAGGACCCCAGGAAATCACTGCAATTAGTTTTCACCATGGTGCAAGTCCCCAGAACTGGATAGCCAGGGAGGTCAGGAGTGGCAGAGCAGGGGCTCAGGGCCCACACACAGCCCTGGGCTTGTGCCTGTTCCAGGAGCTGCTTCCCAAATGCCCTCTGGAGGAACACAGACACCCTCTTCCCCCATGAGGGCATAAGGACAGGGCAAACCTCTGTGCTGGAGATTTGGGGAGAAGCAGGGTGGGAAGCCCTTCCTATTCCTTCTTTTTGTGCAGGATGGGGACAGGCAGTCCGGGAGCTGCACCATCTCTGTGCCTCCACAGCACTCCAGCTCCTCGTGAGGGACAGCAGGAAGAGGGAGAGGCAGCACCTGGACTTTGCACACTTAGGAGCCTCTCAAAGGAAAGAGGTGAGATTCCCTTCCTGTCCCCTGCCTTGGGCTGTGAGAGATGCAAGAGGTCCTCTGTTGGACCATGGACTACATTTATCTCAGCCACAGAGCTGGGGAGAAAACAAATAACTAAATAATAAATCCGTCAATGAATTTTAGTAAAAAACATCAGATTTCCTGACCTCTCCTCTAACAGACAAGTAGGTCAGAGGGCTTATTCAGAATACCTGCTCCATTTCTCTGGCCCTAATGGAGACATTCATGGAGGAAGAAATGCAATTGTGGGATCTCAGGCAGCCCACTCTGTCCTGAGCAGCAGACTCTAAGTGTGCCTCAGGGTGTCTAAGCCAGCTGGTGGACAAGTTGTGTCCACACCCAACTGCAGGGACCTCGAGGCCTCTTTGGGCTCATGGAAGGACAGGATTTAGCACGTGCCACCATTTTTTGTTTTGCATTCATATTCCCCCAACCCGGCGGATCCAGCTGGCAGCGTGGCAGCAGTGCAAGTGGCACAGGGGCTTGAGATCTGAGTGCCAAGTCAGAAACCCAGCATCCAAACCTCACAGCTACATCCTGAGAGAGCTGAGTAGAAACCGTGTCCATATTGGTTTTGATTCAATATTAGGGGCATGGCAGGAACCCGGTGTTTGGGTTCATCTGCCTGCTCTTCATCCTTGAAGTCAGTGCACCCAAACAAACCTGGACTGAGCTGACAACACCCGGCTCTCCAGAACACAAAACAAACAGATCCTCCATAAATCCAGAAAACTCAAACAAGTTTTCAAAAAGGAGCAAGGAGTTGACCTCACTGCCTGTTTTGTTTCTTCTCTTTCAAGCTTTTCCTCAACTTCAGCCATGCTCAGAGGCTGCTTGATAGGTCAGAAGGCTACAGCCACCTTTGGGTGCCCACCTTTCTCTCCATCGTCCCTGGTGTTCAGCCACAGGCTGGTGTCAGGCGCTTTCCTCACACACCTCCTGGCCAGTTGTGCGTTGCACGTGAGGGACAGAGTGTCCATCTCTCCGTGGCCAGCACACCAGGAGCTCTTTTTCCACCTCAGCATACCTGCTTGACCTCTGGGCAGACCCAACCCTTCTTTTCCCCCAGATGACCTCTCTGTACCCAAAAGACAGTGGCCAGACAAGGCAACTGGGCAGCCTTTCTCCCTTCTGTAATATCCCACCTTTTTCTGGTGGTGTAAAATACGCATTTATATATAACTATTGCGAACAAATTGCTCTCCTGCACAGCTGGTCAAAGGACAGTTCCTTGCTCTTTCTGAGTATCACAAGTCCTACAGAGATTTCTAGGCAATGCCTTTGACGGTCAGACAGCATGCTGTGAATTAATGCTATGCAATGACTAGTTCAGCACCACTTCTGAGAAATGTTTCTTATGGATTTTGCAAAAATTTTAATATGGATTAGGGTGTACTTTCTTTTTTTTTCAGTTAAAAGGTCAGATTTGAAAGGAGCGAATGTGATGTATATCACCAGAAAGCTTTAAATATCAGGAAATGTACGAGAAAGCAGCCTCTTCCTAAGCAAACTGTCTAGTGGAATTTGGGAAGCCTTTATTTTACTCACAATTTCTGTAGGACTGGGTCCTCTTTTCAGCTTTGCTCCGTGTGTGTGCATGGGCAGACTTCCAGACAGTTTTGCATGTCTTTATATAAATACACAAACAATGGAATGGGACCCACACAGGTGCCACATGCCATTGTGACAAGTGAGGAGCTGCCCATTAGGAAAGGTTCAGGCCAACACTGTTATCATTCGTACAAATAGTTTCATATTTTTCAGAGGTGTCAAAGGTGGGTGGAATGGCAGGACACACACACATGAAACTGGAGAAGCTCAGCATAGGCAATGGTGTGCGTGTGGTGTCCTACTGTGTAATTAAATGCAAACTTCCACCAGTTACTGCTTCTTTTGAGAATGTTGTTTTAGAACGTCAGCAGATATACAAACCATAGAAATGCTGAGATGCTTTTAGGATTTTATAAAAGAAGACACAAGCATTAGCCAGCAATAGAGCAATGCTACTGTAATTACAGTGTCTGCAGAATGCAAAATCCACTGCTTCCAGTTTATGAGCTAATCTTGGGAGCAGGGTGAGTGATCTGCCCCTGAGAAACCCAGACCAGTAGGGATTTCAGCCCTTCTGCAGCTGAATCCAGAGTTAAAACCTTTAAAGGTTTGGGCTGATTTGAAAAAGAATCTGGAAGAGATATACAAATCCCCTTTCCCCCCAATTATTAAATACCTTAATCATTATCTGCCCCATTAAGCAAATCTTCCCCACTTCCCACTTCACCTGTTATTCTTGACTTTGCAGGAGACTACCCAGGAGATTACCCAAGTTTTCCCAGTCCAAGTTATGGGTCCAGGTAACCACTTGTCTTTGTCTGAGCACGGCCTACATGCCTGTATGTGGCACTCTACGCCATATTTGTCCAAAATTACTCTCTGGAATCAGGCATTGAATGATGCTCAGCACTCGGTTTAGAGCATCTCTACATCTCAGGCCTTGCTACTGCACTGTGAAGCAGGCCTTCAAACCAACACCAAAATACGGAGAGAAAAATGGTTCCCCAGACAGGAAGAGGACTGAGATACACAGGAAGAAGTAAAGGGATTCAGAGGTAAAATGCTAAAATTTATTTGTGCTGGTGTGACAGCCTCAGGCTGGACTCCAACAATATCATTAGAAGGAAGAATTAAAAATATTTGAATATCCTCAAGCACTTTGCTCAATCCATGTCAGACTGCATCACCCTCTTTGAGGCTTTTGCAGTGAAGAGGGGTTTTAGTTTGGTTGTTTTGTTTGTTTTTTCCTGATGTCATTCTCCTACTTGGCAGCTCCCCCTGAACATCCACACAACTGCTCTGCCTCCTTCCTTCACTGTGCTCCTGCCCCTTCCTCGCCTCTTGTTCACGTATCCATCACTTAATTCTCTGTTTGGCTGCCAAAAGATAAACATTTCTTCTTCCAGAGAACTACTTTATGGCAGGGAAATGAAGACTCTGCTTCCCCTTTTGGACACGCTCCTCCACTTTTCCCACTCCTGCCTTGTTGGGCCATCCCAGTCAGGATTAGCAATGTGATACTTTTTACATTTGTAAAACCAGCATCAGTGCCTCACTTAGCACTGACTGGTAGGAAATACCCATGAAATGAGTGTCCTGTTCCCTTCTGTCACAGCCCAACCTCGTAACAAGTTCCAGGGCCAGGGGCCTAGAAGAAGACTGAACTCAGCTGCTGCCAAGCCACAGCAGCATCCTAAGCTCTCTAATTTACCCCATAGTCTCACCATGAAGCACTCAGGATCCATAATAAAAGCAGGAGTAGTGAGCTCAGAGTTTTTGTATGTACATTTAGGACACAGTTCTGAAATGTCAACAGGGGAAAAAAGCAACCCAAGCCCAGTTTATCAGCAGATCAGGTAATTAGAAATCTCAAAAAAAAACATTAATGGAAATTTTAGCACTGCAAATGACTTTGCATATTCCTAAATTTTAAGCATGAAGACCTCCTCAGCAGTGTTATCTGGAGGTGTTGCTGGGTACATACTAAAAACTGTGTGATTTACGTGTGTGCTTGTGTGCACGCACATCCCCAAGGGAGAATGTCTTTGTGTATGCATATAAAATATAAATAAACAAATACACTTCTGACTTTTATTTATAACTGAATGTGAGTATTTCAAGAAGGAAAAGAAGGAGGACCCTGGAAACTACAGGCCTGTTAGTGATAATTCAGTGCCTGGTAAATTTATGGAAAAGATTATTCTGGGAGGTATTGAAAAACACCTGAAAGGCAATACGGTCATCGATCACAGCCAGCATGGCCTTCTGAGAGGAAACTCCTGCTTATCAAACCTGATTTCACATCATGACAGGGTAACCTATCTAGCTGATCAAGGAAAGCCAGTGGATGTNTGTTTGTCTTTCCATATTCAGTTCACGATCTTGTCAGTGCTGCAAAAGTTCTTAATTTCTACTCCCTAAGTAGGCATGGAAATTTACAGGGCTGTATAAATACATAATAATCAATAATCACAATGACACCACATTAAAATTCAAGCCTACAACATCAGCATCTACTGTAAGAGAAACAATTTACAGAGGTCACGTGCACAGAACTTTGCTGAAACTTGGTAAGGGGATTGACTTAANGAACTTGAACAGCAGCAAAATTAATTTAATAAACTATCCTTAATTAAGTTTAACCTTAATTAATTTAATTACATAATTAATCTGGCATGACCATGGTACTTACATTTACACTGAAAACTTCAGGATAACACGAAATAAACTGAACATGGCATGCCAATAAATAACTAGAAAAATAATGTGCTGATTGTTTCACTCATTTTCAAATTAACTCAGTGCACTCCC